>JAPYZJ010004777.1:0-35619 GCA_030522765.1 Ophioninae sp. B BG-2022a
CTTTTTGGGTTTGTTTGGGTTTGTTCATTTTTTTTTAGTCCCTCAATGGCGTCTTTTTGGGTTTGGTCATTTTTTTTGTCCCTCAATGGCGTCTATTTGGGTTTGTTTGGGTTTGTTCATTTTTTTTGGTCCCTCAATGGCATCTTTTTGGGTTTGTTTGGGTTTGTTCATTTTTTTTGGTCCCTCAATGGCATCTTTTTGTGTTTGTTCATTTTTTTGGTCCTCAATGGCGTCTTTTTGGGTTTGTTTGGGTTTGTTCATTTTTTTGGTCCCTCAATGGCGTCTTTTTGGGTTTGGTCATTTTTTCTGTCCTTCAATGGCGTCTATTTGGGTTTGTTTGGGTTTGTTCATTTTTTTTGTTCCCTCAATGGCGTCTTTTTGTGTTTGTTCATTTTTTTGGTCCCTCAATGGCGTTTTTTTGGGTTTGTTTGGGTTTGTTCATTTTTTTTGGTCCCTCAATGGCCTCTATTTGGGTTTGTTTGGGTTTGTTCATTTTGTTGTTTCGTTTGTGACGTACCTTGGTCGTGACATTGGTCTCGAGACCTCGAAACCATTCCGGATGCTCGTCCCTCTTACTGAAGGGGGTCTTGGAATCGTCGCGATTCAGCGCACTGTGCAATACCGCAACCTTTCTCTTGAGATTCTCGGTGAGGAACTTGGCGGCTTTGTCACCGACCGTGAGAAAATCAATGTTTACCCGCCTCAAGCTCTCGTAGAGAAAATCAGCGTCTGCGGAATAAGACGAGGAATTTTGAAAAAACAACGTTCAATTTTTGTTAATTTTAATTCAATTTTTATTAATTTTAATTCAATTTTCATTAATTTTAATTCAATTTTTATTAATTTTAATTCAATTTTTATTAATTTTAATTCAATTTTTATTAATTTTAATTCAATTTTTATTAATTTTAATTCATTTTAATTCAATTTTTATTAATTTTAATTCAATTTTTATTGATTTTAATTCAATTTTTATTAATTTTAATTTTCGTTTTTTTTCGATCAAGTATTTTTGGATCCGAACGTGTTAATTTAATTAACACGCTCGGATCGTCTTATCGAGAAAATGCATTGACGAAACCACATAAAGGGGATACGGGAAGAATATATCGCCTGAGGTTGAACCTTCCTCGGGGGAATCGATTCGGGGTCGAGGGTCAAGCGTGAGTATGCGCACAGGAAAGTCATAAAATCCAGCTGCACTCGTACCCCATAAAAAAAAAGAGGATGAGTGACGTATTGCTCGTTGCATCTGTAGTAACACGCCTGAAGGCCTAGTTAACGTTAGTTAACTTGAACATTTCAAATTTCAAATTTGAAGATTCGAAAATTGTGAATTTGTAAATTATAAATTCGAACATTCGAAATTGTAAATTTGAAAATTATTAATTTAGAGTTTCGGAAATTAAAAAATTATTAATTTGAAGATTCGATAAATGAAAATTTGAAAATTATTAATTTGGAGTTTCGGAAATTGTAAATTTGAAAATTAGAAATTTGAAAATTATTAATTTCTAGATTCGATAAATGAAAATTTGAAAATTATTAATTTGGAGTTTCGGAAATTGAAAATTTGAAAACTTAAATTCGAAGATTCAAAAATTGGAATATAAAAAAAATACAATTACAAATTCGAGCTTTGAAACTAAACAATATAAAATATAAAAAACATAAAAAAAAAATTCGAGAATGTTAAATATAAAAAATTGGTATTCAATTATTCAATAAATAAAAATCAATAAAACGTATAAAATTTAAATAAACGCATAAAAATAAAGAATTTATAAATCTAAACATATACAACGTGACCCAGACTGGCAAATCTGCAATTTTTCCACTTTGACCTTTTCGATTCATTGAGAGTATCCCAACCGAATGGACAATTGTTTGCAGCAACCATTGTACGCAAAAGAGCGAGAATGTATCTTTCATCAATTTCAAAAGGACAGTTCGTGCGTGAGTTCGACATATATTTCATTGACAAAGAAAAAAAAGGGGGAAAAAAAAACATCAAAATTGATCGAAGAATTAATTAGAGACGAGGGAAACTATTGTGAATTCGATAGATCGTAAACGCAATGACGCGTGTACATGCATATGACGAGGTTCCTCACGCTTGAATGCACTTTTTCTTCTCTCTCATTTTTCCACCCTAGAGTTGTTTCGATTGCGCCCTTGGACGTGGAAAAAAAGGAAAAACTGGCGAATCGGACCAGTCGAGCGAGCATGGCAGAAAATGTCCCGCGTTTCCAAGGCGAGATCTTGCTCATTCGATTTTATACGGAGATACTGTTTTGCCAGCGGCCTTAATGGATTTCCGATAAAATCTTGGAGGAGCCTTGGCCGCCCGGATGTACCGCGAGAATCACTCGAGCTTGAGAAGCTGTGACTTTTTTTTGTCGACCACTCACGAAGTCGATAAAACGTATATGAAGACCTTTGGGTCAAGTGTACGCACAGTTGAGGAATGGCAGGATGGTTCAAGCTGAAATTTTGCAGGGACCTTGGGTTTGATGTTACGAAGGTACCCCTAAAAGGATTTTTGGCGATTCGGGATAGTTTTCGAGATATTGAATTTTTAAGTTTTTCAGTCGAATCGGAAAAAACGCCGAACCATTTGTCCGGCCAAGCTGAAATTTTGCAGGGACCTTGACTTTGATGTTAAGAAGGTACCCCCAAAAGGATTTTTGGCGATTCGGGATAGTTTTCGAGATATTGAATTTTTTAAGGTTTTCAGTCGAATCCGAAAAAACGACGAGCCCATTGTCCGGCCCAGCTGAAATTTTTCAGGGACCTTGGGTTTGATATTACGAAGGTACCCCTAAAAGGATTTTTGGCCATTCGCGATAGTTTTCGAGATATTGAATTAAATGGGTTCCAATTGAAAGTTTTTTTTTTTAATTCTTAACGTTCGTTAAAAAAAAATTATTAATCGAGTCATAAAGAGGGAGTAGTTCGATCGTCGCTTACCGGAAAGCATTTGCTCGCCTGGTCGCTGAAGAACGAGAGTCGTTTGCGGCTCGAGGGTGTAAAAATAATCCTCGTCGACGAGAGCTCCATCGAGGAGGAAAATGTTGATTTCCGCGAGGTCGTTAGTCACCTGAAATAATTAACACTCTGAAACAATAATTTTCTTTTTTCGAAAATAAACAATGTATTAAAATATTCTAAAAACGAAGTACTGAATAATAATAATTAGCAACACCATTGATTAATAATAATTACGATTATTATTAATAATATAAATCAATTCTACCATTGAAAATAAATTATGAAATAATTCCTTCAGCGTAAAAAAAAACATAAACTATTGACTGAGAAAATAGAGTAGAAATAATTATTTAACAGATCGAAGCTTCCAGCTAATAATTTTAATAAATAAAAAATAAAAATGGCAATGGAAAAAGAAATTGTATATTTTGTTTTTTCATCAGTGATAAAAAAAAAGGCAGGCTCTCGTTTCATCGAGAGAAGAGTGACAAAGGAATTGTCATAAAGTGATAAAAGCTGTTGAAAAAAAATCACCCAATGTTGTTCTTTTGCCTGGAAATGGAAAAAAGTTGGAGCAGCTATTGGCTAATGTTTATGCATTTAAGAATGGTACGTTTGTCGAGTATCGAGTGGACCAGTGAAAAAGCAATAAAAAAAAGCGTGGGTTAGGCCACCAAGCAAACAAAGTCGTATGGCAGGTAGGGGGCAGTTCGGGGGTGGAAAAATGGAGCAGGTCAGACATCAGCCGGAAGCTGAGGATTCGGATCTAGGCCTTGACCCCAGGAAAATTTACAAGGGCCGTGACACTGACACGCTCGGGCTGAAAAGACACCCGCGCAGCCACATCGCGCGCACCATGCGGCTAGGATATCCTCCCTGGCTCTCTTGATCGTCCCTGGCCTGATGGCGGCCACCACCGCTGGCGGTTCGATAAAGCAGGCCTCCGCTCCAATCTCATCTCGAAGGTCAATCCGGACGGACTCTCTTTTTCTTTTTTTGTCTTTTTGACAATCAGCTGATATTGGCTGGTACAGCGGGAGAACGAATGAAGAAAGTTTCTTCGTCTCGTCAACCAGGGATTTTATAAATTCAAAAGAAAAGTTCGCGCGGAAACTTGACGGGAAGCAATCTCGTTTGGTCTTTGAAGATGGCTACATTTAAAAAGCTAGCTCCAGGAACACGAGCCTACTATCGATCGTGATGAAATTTTGCAGGGACCTTGACTTTTGTGGTACGAAGGTACCCCTAAAAGGATTTTTAAAGATTCGCGGTAGTTTTCGAGATATTGGGTTTTTAGGTTTTTCAGTCCAGTTCCTAAAAGACCCTAAGCCCTTTTTTTGACCCAGCTAAAATTTTGCAGGTACCTTGGGTTTGATATTCCGAAGGTACCCCTAAAAGGATTTTTGACGATTCGCGGTAGTTTTCGAGATATTGGGTTTTTAGGTTTTTCAGTCCAGTTTCGTTTTCGAGATATTGGGTTTTTAGGTTTTTCAGTCCAGTTCCTAAAAGACCCTAAGCCCTTTCTTTGATCCAGCTGAAATTTTGCGGGGACCTTGGGTTTGATATTCCGAAGGTACCCCTAAAAGGATTTTTGGCGATTCGTGGTAGTTTTCGAATTATTATTAACAGTAGTTTTCAACTCACGTTCAATTTCGTGCAAGACTTTCTCTTCAATTCTTGGAGGCTCCGGCACGCGACGCCAAATTTTCGCGTACGGCTGACATCGGTCACTTTGAAACCTCGCAACTGCATGAAACAAAATGATCCAATCATTTTTCATAATTAATATATTTATCTATGTTTTATGCCAAAAATTACCAACGATATTTTATTATAATTGCCTATATAATAATAATGATAATTATAATAAAATTACAATAAATAAATTACAGTAAATAATAAATTATTATTTAACTCGAATTATTTGAAATTTGGGCTCGATAGAGTTTGAAAAATCGAACAACAAAATTACCTCGTGTTTCGTCGGAACCTCGGTCAACTTTCTGAAGCAATTAGCGATAAGGGTGGACATGATGAGGCGTCCGAGATCCTCACCTCGATTCCTCTTGAATTATCCCCAAAATTCGGTCTTATCAGGGATCGTTCAACGCTGCAAAAAACGCACCAGCCGAGCTTATCCTCGTGCGAGTTTCGATCGACGATCACCCAAATTAAAACGTTGAACGTCGAATGATTGAAAAACCAGCGGAAACGTTGAATATAAAGTATGACAAAATTAATACCAATAATGTAACAAAAATAACGAAAAACGTAAAATGTAACCAAAAATAACCAAAAAATGTAAATATAACCAAAAATAACAGAAAAAATGTAAATATAACCAAAAATAACAGAAAAAATGTAAATATAACCAAAAATAACAGAAAAAATGTTAACAGAAAAAATGTAAATATAACCAAAAATAACAGAAAAAAATGTAAGTATAACCAAAAATAACAAAAAACGCAAATATAACCAGAAAAATAACAAAATGTAACCAAAAATAACAAAAAACGCAAATATAACCAGAAAAATAACAAAATACAACCAAAAATAACCAAAACGCAAATATAACTAAAAATAACCAAAAAATATCAAAACATAACTAAAAATAACAAAAAAAACGCAAGAATAACCTAAAATAATCAAAAAGCGAGACAAAGTGATAAATAGAGATAAAAACGCGATTAAAAACGTCACGCACTGACGAACTCGACGCACGGTGAGTCCGCACGCACGCGATCGCTCACTACTGCTCGGCAAAAGGAGACACAACGGGAACGTCGTATTCGCACAAATACATCTATATACGTATATACCGATGAAAAACCGCGAGACGCGTGTCCGAACAGAACCCACCTCGCAGATTGTAAATGGACCAGAATCTAAATTCCCGTTTTTTTGTTTATATTTATTATCGTGAGTACAAACAATGATTTACGATAAACAACTATTGTTGAGGAATATGCGTGTCAGCTGCGATATCCTCGAGCGTTTGTTCGCCACCGACGGTCCACAAGGGAATGCCGAGTGTTGCTGAGAATGCAGCGCCACAGCGCCGCACCGAGCAACTTTGTGGAAGTACAGCTGGAAACCGAATTCCTGCTCTATCGTTCCTCCCTACTACGCTTATCCGCGTGTCTATACATTTTTTTATTTTTATCTGCAATTCCTAGTCATTAGAGAATAATTTGAATTATTAATTAATAATTAGTCATTGATTAAGAATTAATCGTTAATTATTAATTAATCGTTAATTAATAATTACTCATTAATTAATAATTATTCATTCATTAATTATTAGTCATTAATTAGTTATTAGCCATTCATTAATAATTTAGGCTAATTAAGTAACTACCGATAATTAATCTTTATATATTTATACATGCACTAATTAACAATTGAAATTCGAATAATTCGAACTAGAATGCAACTAGAATATGAGTATCGCATTTTGTTAAATACTGCAATAAAGTATTGTTATTTGTAACAAGGATGATTGTTTTTGTTGTTATTCTTTTTTTGTCGTATTATCAGTGGTATTAGCTTTTATTTCCGTTTTTCATAATAAATTTTTTTTTTTTAATTTTTATATTGTGTATAATGCAATTTATCTTCATGCTGTTAATAATATTGTTATTAATATTGGTAATTTATTTATATTATAAATTTCTCGAAGGATCTGCATTGCCAACTGATTCAGATTTCATCATCTCGTCGAATGATGACGCCAGCATCGTACAGCCTGTAGAGTGTTCCAGAACTCCGGGAACCGTCAGTCGGTAACGTTTGTTACCCATGAGTTGTTCAGGTTATGTAAGACTGGTAAGGTAGGAAATCCGTCCAGAAAATGCATTGATTTATTATTATTCCATTAAATAATTTATTAAATAGATAAATAAAAATAAGTAAATCGAGGATTTTTAGGAGGTTTTCTTTTAATGTGTATCTTTTTATTATGATGGCTTTTCTTCCTTATCAATAGGCACATTGGCCAAACTTTGTCAAATTTCCATCATTACCGACTGGTCTTCTGGTTTATTTTTTTTTTATGATTTAATAATTTTTTTAAGCGGAGTTTGTGCGTTGGTCGATTTGGTATTGGCTCATGAAATTTCGTTAAATTCCGAAGAGTGGTTTAAGAAATATGTGGGTTTTTATGACGACGTTCTGCTTTATCGACCGTGATCGTTTTCCGCTCGATCTTAATACTGAAACCTTCATTTTCTGTGGCAACCGTTGATCTTGAGCAAATATTGGGAAACCAGGGTATTGCACAAATACAGAGTGTGAAATAATGAGCAATAGCAAGCTTATCCCCATAAACAAATAGTACATTACAGTTATACTGCAAACAATGTACGCCTCTGCCAGCGACGAAACTAGGTCCTGAGAAATTTCAAACGAAGGCCAGTTCGATTGCAGTGAGTTACTCCAAACGAAACTCGTAAATTTTTGTTTATTTATCTGAAAAAAAAAATAAATTCAACACGATTATCGTTTTTTTTTCATATCAGGTCGAAAAAAATTATTAAAAAAATGTACGTGACGATTCTTTATTCAGGAAGAGATTAAACAGCCATCGATTCATTTTTTATTTTGTTTTAAGACACGATTGGGAATTTCGTTTATTAAAGATCGTGATGAAAAACAAATTCTCTTATCAGGAAAAAGAACCAGGAAATAAATAGAGAGATATAAGAACTCAAACAAACCCAAAAAAATTCGTTAAATATTTAAAAAATTAATTTGAAAAAACGTAATAGATTTTTCGTTTGGGTTTGTTTGGGTTTTAGGAATTTTTGGAAAATCGAAAAAATCTTTTTGGCTTCTTGGAATGAGAGTTTATCGTCTCGACTGTTTGTTTGGGTTCGGATATGTTACTGCTTGGATATGATGCGCGCATTGTGTTTGTCTTTTGCAATCAACGGAACGATAATTGCATATGTGCCAGATGCTACGTTGGAGAACAATGATGTTGAAAATTTAATGCGCGGCGCAACGCTATTTAAATCCGAATTGTGTTGCCCTCGCTTCTCGGCTTCCTTTCTCTCCTTCTAATCGGAACTAAATCGCTTCAGTTTTTAACCTCGATTTTAGAAAATCGAAACGGAAGCAACGTGATTATAACGATTATCGCTGTAATCGAAATAATAATTGCTGCAATTACGATTATCGTTATTGTGGAGACGGAATTATAGTTGTACGAGAATTGTCCAACAATTTTAGTAATTATTTATTGGAATTGCAAAAAACGACGTAAATCATTTTTTGGGAACGCTGAAATCGATTCCAGACTGCTCCAATTTGACCTCAATTAATTTGAATTAATTTCCCTTAAATTAAATTAATTTCAATTAAATTAAATTAATTTCAACTAATTTGAATTGATTTCCCTTAAATTAAATTAATTTCAATTAAATTAAATTAATTTCCCTTAAATTAAATTAATTTCAATTAATTTCAATTAATTTCAATGAATTTCAATTCCGAATAAAAATTCAAAAATGTCCTCGACCACTGGAAATTCCGTGACCCAAACGAATTATAAAGTTCGCAACGAATTAAAAAGTTCGCGAGTTTGGCGCGCAGAAAACTCGAAGCGGTAGCGTAGTTTCGAATTTTATCATTTTCACGCCAATAGGTATGATAATAAGGGGAATGATAGAACAATAAGGATGATGAATTATTAAGGAAAAATATCGAAGTGCAGCTGACCGTTTGACGAGCCAGAACTTCACTGGGAAAATAATAAGAATAATTGTCATAAAAGATACGACTTTTTATCGACAATGTCACCGAGCCCGATGAAGACCAGTGAATAAATCGTGACGTAAAAGTTCGAAAAACGAACGGATCGGCGAAGCCAAAAATAATTCATTCGTGTTTTTCGATCCCAGTCGAATCGAAAATATAAACCGAATTCATCGATTGTAAATCAGGCCTAAATAAATATTAAATACCGAATAAATATTTAACGAATATAATTTTTTTTTTTTTTATTAAAACAATGAAATTTCGGCAACCGTCAGACTCGAAAATGAAAAACTTTTATCGTCGTTTACTCACAAGGTATTTTCTATACTCGTCCAACGTGACGCGAGTGACTCACCGCTGTCGAAAAATTTCAACATTTTTTTTGGTCGAATCGATCGTTCGCCTCAATTTTTTTTTTTTTGAAAAAACAAAAAAAAACGATCTTCTTGGACAGTTCCAGCGTGGGATGAGAAAAAGAGGGGGGAATCTCGATCGTGGTGGACAGCAAGTTTTTAAATGTTACTGGATAGACCGTCGGGCAAAAAGTTAGTCCCAAATTGGTTTGTTTGGGTTGGGTCACAGAAATATCTAATTTCATATTCAATTAACACTCGCAAATGATTATTTCCAATTTTCAATAATAATTTATAACAATAATAAATTATTTCTTACTTACTAATTTATTAACCAAATAATTAAGAATAAAAGAATTTATTATTATTCAATTACTCAAGTAATTGATATAAATATTTGAATAATATTCGTTATTTATTTACGATAATTCTTGATAAAATAATAATACATTAATGATTTTATTATTATTATTTTTTTTATTATTATTATTATTATTATTACATGCATAATTATTCTATCAACAACAAAATCCATTCGTTATATTTTACTGAAATACAGTTGTTTAAACACGATTTAAAAAATTGTTGAAAAATAATTGATTTTCAATTGTTGGAATCGGGGCAAGCTCGGGACTGGTGGCAATTAGGAAAAGCAAATTTCGGGTTATAGTCGTTTCGATGTAAATCAGGTGGAAGACTTCTCGAAGGAGGACTGGGATCGGACTTGGCCCACTCTTCACCCCTTCTAGTAAGACCAAACGACAATTATTCAAACGAAGGACCTTGAAAGACGTTGCAATGCAAAATAGGCTTATTCGGAATCATTAATAATGCAAATAAATGCACTTCGGATATCGAATGTTGTATATCCGTTAATGCACATAATCGGGGACATTAGGGATGGGTTACGCGACAGAGAAGGCATTAATCAACGTCATCACGGTCGACGAACGATTTTTTCAACCCTGGCTTGATTAGGTGTATATATCGAATCGCACGAGGAGTGTCGATGAACCAGATCGATCCATCGATCACGCGCGTCATCGATCTCTTCGTCGATTCTTTCGGGTTTTTTTTTTTTTTTTTTTTTTTTACACCGACGGAGTTGAAACTCCGCTTCTCCGTTCATTGGCCAATCGAAACGACGAGGAAACCGGACGTTGCCTCCAAGAACCGATTTTTTAATGCGATTTCTCATTATTTTTTATTTTTAATTGAATTTTGGTGAATTCCAGTCAAGGAGAAGTTGAACGATCGAGTCCAAGGAGTTGAATGCAGGTGGAATTGATAGTAACAATTTTATTAAATTCTACGTTGGGTTAGAATTGAAATGATCGATTACAGGGAATTCTAGGAGAATGGAATTGATATTTTTCAATTTTTATTCAAGTGGAATTGACATTTTTCAGTTTTGTTGAACTGGAATTGACAGTTTTCAATTTTATTCAACTGGACTTGACATTTTTTATTTTTGTTCAATTGGAATTGACATTTTTCATTTTTGTTCAATTGGAATTGAAATTTTTCTTTTTTGTTCAATTGGAATTGACATTTTTAAACTCAAACTTGAATTCAATGGAATTTCCCATTTCAATTCGGGTTGAATTCAATGGAATTTCTAATTTTTATTCGGGTTCAATTTATACAAAATTACGAATTTCAATTCAAGTTCAATTCGAATGGAATTTCCAATTTCAATTCAAGTTCAGTTCAAATGGAATTTCCGAATTTCGATTCAAGTCCAATTAAAATGAAATTTCCGAATTTCAATTCAAGTGCAATTAAAATGGAGTTTTGCGAATTTCAATTCAAGTCCAATTAAAATGGACTTTGGACTAAATGGACTTGAATGGAAATTACCAATTTCAATTCAAGTCCAATTAAAATGGAATTTCCAATTTCAATTCAAGCCCAATTCAAATGAAATTTCCAATTTCAATTCAAGTTCAATTCGAATGAAATTTCCAATTTCAATTCAATTTCAATTCGAATGGAATTTCCAATTTCAATTCAATTTCAATTCGAATGGAACGTCCAGTTTCAATTCGTATAAAATCCAATCGAAAAGCCAATCTCAATGTGTCCAGCTGAATCAAATTTTCTCATGGAAATGAAAAAAAAAAAAAAAAAACGTTTTTGCTCGTCGCCGTTAAATAATTATTACGTAAAAAAAACGATAACCGAAAATCGATGCGCCCGTGTCGCGATCCTTATCTAACGGCGAAACTGTGGAAGCGCAATCCAGCCATACATTAGAACAATACGGAATTGAATTTGATAATGCGCAACGAGGGTTTCCTTAATTCACACGGATTGCGGATGAAGCCAAATGGTAAATAAAATAAATTCAACGACCTCGGGGCAATCATCCTCGTGTTAGAATTTATCACCAAAAGGAGCCTTCGGCAAATACGATCGACGAATGGTTGCTCGCTGTCATGCGCGGTACTTCGGAGACAGCAGGAAATAAAACCGCAACGTTTATATTCTAATAAACCTTTCGTGCTGCATTTTATACTGACCTTTCACCCCCCCCTCCCCCCACCACTCACCCCAAGAATTCCGCATAAAAAACGAAAAAGTCTTCTTCGATTATTCGCAACTTTTTTTTTTTTTTTTTTTTTTTTTTTTTTTTTTTTTTTTTTTTTTTTTTTTTTTTTTTTTTTTTTTTTTTTTTGGCACGATTTTTTAATTTGTTTCTTTGTGTCATGTGAATTCAAAATTTGCAATGACAAATGATCAGGACGATTCGTGTGAACTTGGAATTTTTTTTTTTACTTGATTGATAAAAGAATCAAATTTATAATAATTAAAATGTTCCAAAGTATAATTATTTAGATGAAGACTTGAAATTGAAGATAATATAAATTAAAGAATATTATTTAAAAATTTATGATTTTTCAAATAATAGTAGAATGAGTAAACTTTTTCTTTTTATTAATTAAATTAATTAAATTAAAAACTCATTAATTGAATTGAGATAAGATAATATAATTTTTTTTTCATTTAATTAATGAGGCTATTATTATTATTTAGGAGCATCGATATTTTCTAATTTAGTATGAAATACAAATTCAATTGATTAACCGAGATTATTGGCACGACGTACACCCACAAGGTACGCAATCAAAGGACAGTGGCACCTGCAGGCTCGACTCGTTTGCCTTGGATCGGCGAATAAAAGGTTACACGAATAAAAAAAATGCTCAATTGCATAAGATTTAATACAGACGCATAAGACTTGGGTTATTACTGAATGGATATTTCAAAAATTTGAAAAATTCAAAAATTCTTAAGTAATTATTTTTTTCTAAATTAATTTTATACTATTGTTTTATCGATAATAAAGTTTGTTGATAAAATAATAATACACATATTTATTTCAATTTTTCCAGTAAATAATTTGTTGATAATAATACGAGTCAAGAATATATATTGATTTTTATTTCTAAATTGAATAAAAAATATGTTTTATTTTTAAATTGACCCAAAATAAATTTGTAATTTTGGATTAACTTTTCATCGGACTGTCCAATCAGCAATATCTTAAATTCCAGCGCGGTGTGCCTTTTTACACTTCAAAATATATTTTCGTAAGGATACCTGGAGGAGGCTTGAGAAGCCACGAATGGGGAATTTAGACGAAAAAATGAAGAAGAACGGAATGATCAAAGTGAAAAAAAAAATCACGAAGAATGAAGAAGACAAAGCTCAACGAACTTAGGAACGAGGGAATGGCCTAAACGAAGGAAATATAAAAAATAAAACGTAAAACCGAAAAGTATAGAAAATAGAAAAAAAAATTAAAACATAGAAACGAACTGACGTGAAGAAAAATAAAGAATGAAAAAATGAAACGTTAAAAAAGTAGAATGGAAAGGGAAACTAAAAGCTTGTAAAATAGTAGCAACTAATTAATTATTAAAGAATTAAGATGAATTATTGACCAAGAATTGATTTAGTTATTAAATAAGAAATATAAATTGTTAGATCATAATTAATACAATTATTAAATAATTATTAAATTTATATTTTTGATATTTTTTCACCGAATTTATATTTCCATAATAAATTAATAATTTTCTATGACACGTATATTAAATTCTGCTTTATTTATCATTTATCCAATTTTTAATACATTTATACATTAATATGCACATAACCCAAGACTAAGATCGATGGCCCTTTGACATTGCACATTCACCCAAACATATAAACGAAGAGGAATGCAAAAAAAAATAAACTAAAAAATAAAAAAATTTTTAAAAATGAAGTGTCTGGTAAGCACGATACATATTCCAACTAAACTTCACCAGAAATTAGAAAACGACGGGAAAACAAAAAACAAAACAAAAAATGTTCGTGTACCGATTGGATATTGACAAAAAAAAAACCAAAAAAAACCAAAAAAAAAACAAAACAAAAAACCAAATAAAAAACAAAAAAAGAGGGAGAGACGAAACAAAGGTGGAAGGAAATGGAAAGGGGTGGAACGGAAAGAAGGAAGAGACGAGGAAGTCAGAGGAGAAAGAGTGGAAAAAAAAAGAGGGTCAGTGGGGTTTCGACTCGCGATCGCGAATCGAGACTCGAATCGCGATCGACGAACGAATTGGCTAAAGTCAGCTGGACGTTTCTCGACATTCACCCCCCCCCCCTCCCTCCGCCCCCTCTCTTTTTCTCTCTCTCTTTTTCCCACGGACTTGAACAATTTATTGGGGTTCCCGGTCGGGAACGGCACGACGTGCGATTCTGATTCTCCGTCAGTGGTCCAGTGGACGAGCGAGGTGTCAGTTGTCACAGATCTCTCGAGGTGGAACTATTAAAAGCTTCTCCCGACTTGAAAACTCGAAACTCTTTCGGGCTTCATTCGATCCTCTTTCGTTTGGACAAACGTGCCACCACAAGTAATCAACTTTCGAAGTCAAACCCAAACAAACCCAAACAAACCCAAACGTGAAAAATATTGAAAATTTTTATTTTCTTGGGGGATTTTTTTTTGGTTCTCGATTTTGTTGGATCCTCGAACGTCGTTTTTCGATTTTGAAGTTGTCAACTTTTGAAGTAAACCCAAACAAACCCAAACGTGAAAAATATTGAAAATTTTGATTTTTTTGGGGGACTTTTTTTTTGAATTTCGATTTTGTTGGATACTCGAACGTCGTTTTTCGAGTTCGAAGTAATCAACTTTTGAAGTAAACCCAAACAAACCCAAACGTGAAAAATACTGAAATTTTGATTTTTTTGGGGGACTTTTTTTTTGAATTTCGATTTTGTTGGATACTCGAACGTCGTTTTTCGACTTCGAAGTAATCAACTTTTGAAGTAAACCCAAACAAACCCAAACGTGAAAAATATTGAAAATTTTATATTTTTGGGATCTTCTTGAATCCTGATCCTACTGGATACTCGAACGTCACTTTTCGACTACTTCCGGTTTCTAAGGACCGAGCCACGTTGGACCCCTAGAAAACATCCTCTCCAGGTGAGTAAAACCAAAATCTTTTAATGAAATGATGATGACCTTGAATGGAAACTTTCACTGTCAAATATGTTAAATATCAAATTTGTTAATTAAACTTAACTAATCAATTTTAGAAAAACGTTAAATATCAAATTTGTTAATTAAAATAAACTCATTCGCGTAAATATTAAAAATCAAGTTTATAGTTTAATATTAAAAATCAAGTACTGTAATTAAAAATATAAAAAATCATGAAAAAAAAAAAGAAAAACGTTTGACGATTTTTCGAGTGATCGAATGGTTGTTTGAACTTTGAAAAGAGTTCACGGCGCGACTTGTGTCACCGATTGTGCATCGAGGTTATTAAACTCGATATTATCGATATATCGATCTCATTATCGTTGTCGACTGACATGAATGCGTCGACATAAATTACGCTACTGAGCTAAATCGAGTCACCGAGTTTACGCTCGTAAACGACTGCGCTTTTTTTTATCAACTTTTTTTGGTTTTCATTCAAGAATTCCTGACGAACTCGTTTATACGTAAAATACAAATTAAAATTATTATTATTTTCCATTATTAAGTTATTAAAATATGAGCGTATATTTATTGGATTTTTTAAATAAATAGAATGAAAGTGGGGGAAATAAAATTTTTTTTTACTACTCGTCATTTTATGTGGCTTTTGTGGGAATTTCCATCAACAATATTTGCATCCGGAATCACGCATGGAATATTCTATACATAATATTTTCCAGAGGCTCGATGTCACGCAATTTTTATTGTCTATTTGCACGTATACGAGATTATCCCTGTAACTTGACTTTCAAAGAGACTTTTTAAATTCAAATCTCGTGGGGTTTCGTCTTGTCCCAGTTCGTTGGGTCGAGACGGTTTGGGATCGTTAGGAAGAGTTAGAAGGGCAAACTCACTCCGAGGAGGTCCAATTATTTCAACGCTGAGAAATACGAAAGAACGAAAAATGAAAAGTAGTGACGTAATCCAAACAAACCCAAACAAATAAGATTCATTTTGCAAGAACGAAAAATAAAGGGTACTGGCCTAATCCAAACAAACCGATTGGGTTTGTTTGGGTTTGAAGATTGGTTGAAAATTGAAAAATTTGATTGACAATTGAAAATTGAAATTGATTGAAAATTGAAAATTGAAATTGATTGAAAATTGAAAATTGAAATTGATTGAAAATTGAAAATTGAAATTGATTGAAAATTTGAAAACTGAAATTGATTGAAAATTGAAAATTGAAAACTGAAATTGATTGAAAATTGAAAATTGAAAATTGAAATTGATTGAAAACTGATTGAAAAAATCAAATCAATCAAAAGATCAAAACCAATCCATCAAAAAATCAATCAATTTAAAAAAAATTGATTGAAAAAAAAATTGAAAATTGAAAATTGGATTTGAAAATTGAATCTTATTTGTTTAAATAAGATTCAATTTTCAAGAACGAAAAATAAAGGGTACCGGCCTAACCCAAACAAACCCAAACAAATAAGATTCAATTCTCAACAAAGAAAAATGAATAATAATTACGTAACCCAAACAAACCCAAACGAACTCGATGATATTCTCCAAATAGAAAAATGCATAATAATGACGTAACCCAAACAAACCCAAACGTGGAGATTTCACTGAAAGAAAGACGAACTAACGAAGACTGACGCATCCCAAACAAACCCAAACACGATGAAATTCGAAGGAACGAAAGACGAGCAGCAAAAAATTGAGTCGTGACATGAAAAATTCCGGCGGAAAGCATTTTTTTTTTCTTCTTCTCTGTCAAAGGATCGAGTCAGTTTTCCCGCTAACGAGGAATGAGACACACGTTTGATTGACCTGGGAAATAACCGACGACTGCAAATATGACTCGTCACCGATTAAACGAACGAATCGTTAGGGGAATAATTTCCGATCGCGAAAATCAATTCGACTCGTTCGAGCCGAGAAAATAACGTCGTTTTTTTATTTCTCATTTTTTTTCCATTTAATGATGACAGGAAACGAAAAAAATAAAGGAGAAAAAATGGAAGAAAAACAAAATGATAGAAAAAAAATGAAAGAAAAAAAATGAAAGAAAAAAAATGAAAGAAAAAAAATGAAAGAAAAAAAAATGAAAGAAAAAAAAATGAAAGAAAAAAAAATGAATAAAAAAAAAGAAAGGAAAAAAATGAAAAAAAAAAATTAGCATTCTGTTTTTGCTGTCACTTTAATAAACTGTTCGTGGTAAAGGAGAGGGACGATAAACAAAAATGCTAAATACACCTTAACGCATTTATTTCGTCCACTTATTATTTATTTTTTGGCCTCTTACCTCGTGCCATTTGCCCTCTCGTGTAACGCCAAATTGTTGCGCGTCGAAAAAAGCTTTCCGACGATTTTGGGTATCTTTTTTTCGTCGCCGAATCGCTATTGGGCGTGACGTTATTCTTGATTTATTATTTAATTTTATTCATTATTTATTATTTAGTTTTATTGTTTTTTGAATAATTTTTGTTTGGGTTTGTTTCGGATTTTAGGGGTTCGTTTGGGTTTGTTTGGGGTTGTTTGGGTTTGTTTGGGGCTTTTGGTATTTTTTGGGTTCGTTTGGGTTCGTTTGGGTTTGATCAGATCTTGCTCCATTCGTATCAGTTCGCATGGGCTTGTTTAACATTTTCGTTAAAAAACTCACGTACCATTAATCTCATTTTCCGGGTTTTACGTTTCGAGCGATACGACACTGGCGAAAAAAAAATCGTGCTTCCGGGTGAATCTTCCAAGCGTGTCTTTATCTCCATCCCAATAATCACGTTTTTTTTTTATCCGTGATTTTTCTCAAATTTTCATTTTTTTTTTTGTTTTTTTGGTTTTTTGTTTTTATTATTTTTTTTTTTTCATTATTGGATAAATCGATCGAACCGAGCAACGTGATTTTCAAATCCAAGCTTGGCGATTCATAAATCGTGAGGATTTTAGCGGAGGAAAAGTAGGTCGTTAAAATTCGACGAATCGATCAAAGGTCAATGAAACGCTCGGAAGGATGACAATGACGAAGGAGAAAAGTTCCATATTGAGAAACGTACGAGAACGTAGGATTAGGATTGATAAGAATGATCGAGGCGACATCGCCCGATCATCAACTGATTTATTACGACAGGTCTCCTTTCAAGCTTTACGTCGGGATTGCTAACCCCGAGAGTAAATCAACGCAACAACTGTTTCAGCCTACCAAGAGGATCGTTGAGAATTTTAAAACGATTGATAAAAAAAATCGCAATTGCTTCCGCTCTTTCTTTTAATTTTATTGATCGTTTACCTATATTTTTGAGTTTTTTATTTACACATCTTTGCGATTTTTACTATTTTGGTTTTATTTATTTATTTATTTATTTATTTATAACTTTGTTCAACGATTTTTTTTCCAGCTAGAAATTAGAATTTTGCACAAAGTGAATTCTATTTTTTAATTGCCCCAAAAAGTGATTTTTATTTTTTACTAGATTGAAAAAGTTATTTTTATTTTTTACTAGATCGTAAAAGATATTTTTATTTTTTATTAGATCGAAAAAGTAATTTTTATTTTTTACTAGATCGAAAAAGTTATTTTTATTTTTTAATTTACCGAAAAAGTCAAGTTTATTTTTTAATCGGATCAGAAAATAAATTTCATTTTTCCATTGATTAAAAAAGTAATTTTAATTTTTAAAATGGCCCCCAAAATTGAATTTTTTTTTTTAATCGACACAAAAACTGCACTTTAGTTCTAGACTGACCCAAAAACTCAAGTTTATTTTTAGATCGGCACAAAAAGTGAATTTTACTTTTAAATCAAATTTAAATAAAATTTCATTAGCATATTACGTAAATATATTGTTTTTAATACTAGAGCGAGGATACCTGAAACTCATTTGCGTATAACACGCCGGTAGTCCGATAAGTATTACTCTGTATGTCCCAGCCCCTTCTTCTCGTCCCTCTAATTAGTCGATTACGACGATCGTCGTCGGGGACGAACTTTTGATCGATTGCATTTTTGCCGCCCCGTCGTATATTCCGCTCATGTCATTACTAATGATGAATCAATTAATGACCACGAAGTCACGACGAATTCAGGAAAATCGCGTCGCGTAGGCGATAAACAATTTCCATAACCGATTCGATCGAAAATAATAATAATAATAATAATAATAATAATAATAAGAAAAAACATTTTAAATGGAAGAAAAAAAATGTAATGAAAAATAAAATAAATAAAAATTAATAAAAAATAAAAGCAATGTTTATGCAATAAAATGACAAAAAAAAATATTTTTATGATTAAAAAACAGGACAATAATGAATTTAAAAAAATAAAGATTCATTAATCAGAATTTTTTTAACGAAAAAATAAAAGAGAAAAAATATATTAATAAATAAAAATGAGAAAAATAATTTTAAAAAAAACGAAAAGAAAAAAATCCATTCAGTGGGAACATCGATAATCCCAGGACTTCCGTCGATCGATCGCACGCGCTGGACACGCGCACGAGGGCCCTCGAGCGAGAGACGGAGTTGAAGGGGCGCTGCAAGAAAAAATTGCAGTTTATGCGTAACCTCGTTGATGCAACTGCGGGTATGCTCATCCACGTGCGGACTCGCGGCGCGTTCCATGTATCGTACGTTAGACCCGATACGGGAGGATCGTGGATTGAAAACTCTGAATCATCTACCATAACTTTCAAACACATAAATAAATAATTTGATTATTTATCAACACTTGGGAAACGTTTGTTTTCCACTTGCAATGATTCATTTCGAAGTGGAAAATCTTAATCAATTTTTATTAATTGATTCACTCAGAAAATTAAATTATTTGCTCGAGGAATTAATTTATTGATTTGAGTAATTAATTTACTGATTTGAGTAATTAATTTATTAATTTGAAAAATTAATTTACTGATTTGAGAAATTAATTTACTAAGTTGAGAAATTAATTTATTGATTTGAGAAATTAATTTACTGATTTGAGAAATTAATTTATTAATTTGGGAAATTAATTTACTGATTTGAGAAATTAATTTACTAATTTGAGAACTTAATTTACTGATTTGAGAAATTGATTTTTTAATTTGAGAAATTAATTTATTAATTTGAGAAATTAATTTATTAATTTGAGAAATTAATTTATTAATTTCAGAAATTAATTTATTAATTTCAGAAAAATCTCAACATTTTTGCAATTCAATTAAAACGAATAAAAAAAGTAAAAAATCGAAAAATAATTGAATCCGGATAGAGTAAAGCTGGAGGAACGAAATCGCGAAGAATAAAAAAAAAAGAAATAGTTGTTCCCCCTATTTATTCATTGTTCATCGATTCGCCACGATCGAAGCTACCTCTTGACGCAAATAAATACTTTACGGTATTTATAATGACCATTGTCGCGACGACGGGATCGCTGTCACTGTTGCATTAACGATTGCGCAATGAATTATCCAGTTGATCGTTTCCCTCTCCCCCCACCAGTGTGCTTGTGCACTCACCCTGATCTCCCCCCTCCTCTCTTCCCTATTTTCCATAATTATCGTTTCATCGAGATTGTGGAAGAACTTGTTTGGGTTGGTTTGGGTCCTGGAAGTTGGATTTCAATTTTCAATTATTTTGTAAATTTTTTTTCGTTTCGTACGATACGATTTACGATTAATATAATCGTATTCATGTTTTCAGTTATTAATTAATTTTTATTAAGAGTATTATCATCTTCAATTATTAATTTATTTTTATTATTATTATTTATATCCTCTATTGTCAATTAATTTTTTTTAATTCTTATCATTAATATTTTCAGTGATTCATTTATTTTCAATTATCGATTATCAATAACCTTTGATGAGGCTAAAATAATTGTTTTTTTTTAATAAAATGGTCTTTTAATAATAAATAATAAATAAATGTCTTTAATCTTTTCTAATAAAATGTCTTTTAATAAAATGGTTTTTTAAAATAAAATAATAAAAATACGATGAAGTAAATCGGGCGAGGTCAGCCAGGCCTGGACCATACGGAAGGTCAGTAATGACAGATCTGCCCATTTCTTTAATTCCGCTTCGCAAATTCGTCCGAAACTTCGCCCCGAGCAAGGATATCGTGTTTCCGGCACTTCCCGATATGGGATTCTCAACGAAATCTCACTTCCTCATTCGACTGCTCTCGAGTGCCCTTGCTTTTTCAGTCTCATCCCTTTCACTTTTCGTACTTCCTCGTTACACGATAATGCACTTCCGGCTACTTTAAATAAACGCCTTTTTTGAGGGAGGGGAAGGGGGGATTTGGACCCTGGAAAAAAATGAATGAAGCAACGTCGAGCTAATAATAATTACGTAAAATGAAAGAAAAAGGGACAATCTTATTGATCAATCTTTACACTTTTGAAATTCTTTTTTTATTTATTTTTATTTATTTTTTTAAAATTATTTCTTCAATTTATTTATTTTTGATTATTTCTTCAATTCATTTATTTTTAATTATATCTTTAATTAATTTATTTTTAATTATTTCTTTAATTTACTTAATTAATATTTATTCAATAATTATTTTTATTCAAAAAATCAGAAGAAAAAAAAACATTAAGGGGGAGGAAAGAGTAAAAAAAAAAGGGGAACGGAATGGATCGGGATGATTGATATGATTGGTAGGACTCGTACGAGGCGAATGTTCTGCGAGTCCGATATAATGAGAGGCTTCGATGGAAAGTGTATCCTCAAGGTGGAATACTCGATAGTACGAGCGGTAATGGCGTGCGGGAAAATGCTCAACGATTCTCACACGAGAGAACGAGGAGCGGTGTCTCATGAGGGCCCATGAGGACGAGAGGGCTGGCGGGGGAGAATTCATAGATTGCGATATTTACCGATCTTTCCTCTCCTCAAATCCCTCTTTAATCCAGCCAATCGTTGCGAACGCGACGATTTTGTGCCGTGCGTGTACGGCTCCCAGGCAAAAGGACGCAACCGTCGCGATTGAGCTCGCGGATTAATAACATAGCGGGATAAGAGTCGTGACATTTTGTTGGTAGCTAATGGTGTAATCGACGGAGAGAGAGGGAGAGAGATCGAGAAATATATATATATACATATAATATATAATATATAAATATATCTATATTATCTATCTTATATACAATAGATAGATAATATAGATATATCAATATATTATATATATATATATATATTTATCGATCTCGATATATTAATATATTATTATATCCATATATCTATATTAATGTAGATATATTTACTTTATACTTAGTTTAATTATCGATAATATCAATAATATAGATATATTATATCTATATTATTGATATTATTCTATTATATTGATATAATATAGATATTATTATATCTATATAATAGATATATTATATTTATAATATAATATATCGATATTAAATATCTATATCTGTATATATGTGTATATATAATTTCTATATTATATAGTAATATATTATTATACCCATATATCTATATTAATATAGATATATTTACTTTATATTTAATTTAATTATCGGTAATAGATACAATATAGATATATTATATCTATTGTATAATATATCTATATTATATCTATTATAGATAATTACATTAAATATAAATTAAATATATCTAAATTAATATAGATATATTGATATAATAATATATTAATATATAATATAGAAATTATATATACATATATATTATATGTATTATTTCTCTCTCTCTCCCCTCCCCAGTCCGATTGCACAAATAATCCTATTTATCCATCTTTCTCTCTCTCTCAAGTTCCTCGCTTTCTTTCGATCGATGCTCTCCACGTGCCTTTAACCTGGTCATCGGGAAATCAGAGACGCGTAACGATTCTAACGATTGAAACATTGCACGGGAAAAAAAAGAGTATACGTTAATTGCCTGTCTTGATCGAACGACCCCCCCCCCCCCGCCACGCTCTAGCCAATTGCTCCATAGCTTTGATTCGATTCAACGACTCTCCAACGCAATCGATCTTTTTACCGATCACTCATTTTCATTGGATAACCCTATGGAACTCAATGGAAAATAAAAACAAACCCAAACAAACCCAAACAATCGATCCTTTTACCAATCATTTATTTTCATTGGATAACCCTATGGAACTCAATGGGAACTGAACAAACCCAAACAAACCCAAACAATCGATCTTTTTACCAATCACTCATTTTCATTGGATTTTTACCAATCACTCATTTTCATTGGATAACCCTATGGAACTCAATGAGAACTGAACAAACCCAAACAAACCCAAACAATCGATCTTTTTACCAATCACTCATTTTCATTGGATAACCCTATGAAACTCAATGGGAACTGAACAAACCCAAACAAACCCAAACAATCGATCTTTTTACCAATCATTTATTTTCATTGGATAACCCTATGGAACTCAATGGAAAATAAACAAACCCAAACAGAGAGAGAGAATGGAAAAAACTGCAAAGAGGACTATGCCAGTGCACAGGTTACAGTCTCGGGAATTATCCGGTTCACCTTGGTTCACCATCTCTCGTTCTTTCTCCTCATGTTTGAACCTCTTAGTGCAGGAGAACGCCATTTTTCGAGTTGCCCACACGATCCATCAATGGGAATGGGAATCAAGAAAAATATAGCCTCAGTTATCGAATCCTCTTACTCGTACCTCGATCGTTGCGACAGCTCGAATAATATCTTCGAAATTCCTTATTCGTGGATTATCGAAAAACTGGAATTTCGTACAAAATTTCGTTTGGATTCGAACGAGAAGAAAATAATTTAAAAAATGATGATTTTACAGATTGGGATTTTTGACACGCGGGAACTGGTATTTTTACAGGGATTTTAGAAATGCTCAAAAGAGTTTTGAAAAACATTCTTTTAAAGATTTATTCGATCGGTGAAAAAACTGTTTGGTCAATTCTCGGAAATATCTAAAATTCTCGGAAATATCCAAAATTCTCGAAAATATCCAAATATTCTCGAAAATATCCAAAATTCTCGAAAATATACAAAATTCTCGAAAATATACAAAATTCTCGAAAATATCCAAAATTCTCGAAAATATCTAAAATATCCAAAATTCTCGAAAATATCTAAAATATCCAAAATTCTCGAAAATATCTAAAATATCCAAATATTCTCGAAAATATCCAACCAAACCCAAACGAAATTTGGATACGTGTTAAAAAAATACGATCTAGATGATCCAGAATCTTTCCAGAATCCTGACTTAGCTTTGCTAATCGAAACGTGTAGGGGGTATAATTTACCATTATTACTATAATGGTTTTCATTACCCAAGCATCATTAGAGTCGATTCCGTTTTTCCATCGAATGAAAAAAAAAACAAAAAAAAAAACAACAAAAAGCCAAGAAAGAAAATATTCCATCGTGCCAATGCGCAGGAGTAATTAGAAGTTATTATTCGACAATCTTCCTCACCGTGGTAATAACCGTAACCGTCGCAGTATCGCAAAGCAAAAAGAGTGTACAATTATGATAACCGGTATTCCAAACCCCCCCCCCCCCCTCGCCCCTAACCGCTCTTCCGCCAGCTTTGTTGAAGAAACAATCGAGATGGAGTAACACGTACGTTACAATGATTGTAATCGTTGTTCGACCAATCCGTCTTTCAGCGTTGTTAATAAATTTTTGGGTTTGTTTGGGTCTGTTTGGGTTCTCTAAAATCGTTTTTTTTTTCAGGTTTTCTAGTCGAAACCTATTGGACCTGTTTGGGTTTATTTGGGTTCTCTAAAAATCGTTTTTTTTTTAGGTTTTCGAGTAGAAATCTATTTGGCCTGTTTGGGTTTGTTTGGGTTCTCTAAAATTCGTTTTTTTTTTTAGGTTTTCGACTCGAAATCTATTAGGTCTGTTTGGGTTTGTTTGGGCTGTCCATAAATATTCAAAGTTTACATTGAACCAGCTTGTCTTCTTTTCCTCCCGTTATTTCAATAGAAAATCAATCAGGTTCGTTTGGGTTATCCATAAACGTTCGAAATTTACATTGAACCGGTTTTTCGTTCTTTTTGTTTCAGGTTTTCGAGTCAAAATCAATTGTGCAGTTCCATCAAATAAGGAAGATGGGAATTGTCGATTGGTACAATGACGTCATGCAAAATAAGATTGGTAATTATCGAAAATAAAAAAGAAACAAATAAAAGCGAATATAAACAAACCGGATGATGACTTTCGCAGATCCTAGAACGAGCG
This sequence comes from Ophioninae sp. B BG-2022a, assembly GCA_030522765.1. NCBI lineage: Eukaryota > Metazoa > Arthropoda > Insecta > Hymenoptera > Ichneumonidae > Ophioninae sp. B BG-2022a. The sequence goes on from JAPYZJ010004777.1 coordinate 24,798, forward strand.
ATTGGTTCATGGTTACCGGACCAGGACCTCTACTGATGATCATCGTCTCCTATATATACTTCAGTACTTCGGCCGGACCGAAATACATGCGGGACAAAAAACCCTACACTCTACGAAAAACCCTGATACTGTACAACTTCATTCAAGTTATCCTCAGTATCGTCCTCGTTCACGAAGGTTATCACGGAGGATGGTTTTCCACTTACAACTTCACCTGCGAACCGGTAGATCGATCTATGTCTCCGCGAGCCCTCAGGGTACGAAACAGTCATTTTTCAAAACCCAATCGACAGCATTGCTGATCTGTTTTTCCTAATATCAGGCTTTGTTCGTTTGGGTTTGTTTGGGTTTGCGAGTCCAAAGCTGGATCTCGACGTTGCATTGGGTGTAGCAAAAAAAAATCCATGACTCCGATAGAGAAAGTAATGGATTTCTTTTTACTAGACCTAATATTGGGTCAAAGGTTAAAACAGAGTTTAAAAAAAAACGTCTCGGTGTAATTTTTGGGTCTTTTTATTTCAGATGGCAAGGGCCGTATGGCTGTATTACGTTTGCAAGCTGATCGAATTACTCGACACAGTTTTTTTCGTTCTGCGAAAGAAGCAACGTCAGATATCGTTCCTCCACGTGTATCATCACTCGTTAATGCCACTAACCGCTTGGATAGGGGTGAGATTCTTTCCGGGCGGTCAAGCAACGTTTCTCGGTTTTATAAATTCCTTCATACACATACTTATGTACGCGTATTACATGCTCGCCGCGATGGGACCCTCGATACAGAAGTATCTCTGGTGGAAGAGATACCTAACTTCTCTTCAGCTCGTACAATTCTCTATAATATTCGTTCAAAACGTTGCGACCATTATTTCCGGCTGTGATTTCCCAGCGGCCCTCGCTTGGCTCATGACCATCAACGCCTTTTTGTTTATTTACATGTTCGGCTCGTTTTACGTGAAAAATTACACGAAGAAACAAGCCGAGGCGGTTAAAAACGTTAAGACTCTCGACAACGGGATGATCGGTAAAGAACCATCCGCCGGTAACACCAAAGTCGACTGATACGAAACTCGGGCTTGTCGATTAACGAACGAAGCGAACGGTGAACGGCGAACGAACCGAACGAGAAATCCGTTTCGCAAAGTTTTAAACCCTTTTTTTCCTGATTTTTCTTCTTTTTTCGCGAGGGACGACTCGGTCGGTAAGTTGCCGGCCGAGTTATCGCGGTCGGTAAGTTATCGGCCGAGTTATCGCGGTCGGTAAGTTGCCGGCCGAGTTATCGCGGTCGGTAAGTTGCCGACCGGAAAAATCTACCGGAACTCGTGACAAAATCCGGTAATCACCCGAGCAGTGGACACTCGGTCGATCGACCCTTCACTCCGCGACTGCGACCAAAATTGTTGCATGGAAAGAACGCGAACTGTTTTACCCTCCGAGCTTTCAAAACTCGAAACGTCGAAACGCCGAGATTCATTGTCCGATTTATCGACGGCGACGATGAAAAAAGTGAAAATTCTGGATTTTTGAGAAAGAGAAAAAAAGAGAGAGAGAGAAAGAGATCGAGATTGATTGATTCAATAATACGAAATATAAATCTTATTTTTATACGATCATACTAAATCATGCAAAAAACTATAAAAAGTTTTTTCGGCTACAACCGTCGTTATAGCCGATAGTCGTTGTAAGCGATGTAATGTGAAAACCGGTTATAACGACCACCGGATTTTTTCGTCATATACGTCGCGTCGTTATAACCGGTTTCAACTATAATTTCATCAAGGCCTCGAACGCAAAGCCAAAATTGGTGCTATCGACAATCAAATAAGTTATTGGATGAATAATCATCAAGCTCACGTAAATACGAATGTAACTGTGTACGCACCAGTTTCGAATGAAGCTGCAGTCGAAAACCGCTTATAACGACGTTCAAGGGACCATCTAGCACCGACGTTATAGCCGATAGTCGCTATAAGCGACGTAAAGTAGATACCGGTTATAACGACATTCAAGGGACCACGAATATTCGTCGTTATAGCCGATAGTCGTTATAAGCAGTGTCATTCAAAACGGCCTCGACTGTATATATTTAATTGTTCAATTTGTACATTTAAACACTTCGTCTGTAAAACTGGCAAATTCGTCGTCTAGCCGAAACGATTTAAGTTAGGAACGTTCTCAAAACGGAACCAAAAAGTTTATAGAAAAGTCAAAAAAAATTGTTTTCTATAATTTTATTATCGTTGTCGCAAAATTAACGTTTCGAATAGAAGCACGATTTTTTTTCTCGATTTTTTTTTACTTTATTAAGGCGATGAAAAAACGATTTTTAGGCTACATTTACCGACGGATGGTAAATGAACGAACGAAGCGTTTACGATTACTCGATACTTTAGTTCTTATTTTATTGTATTTTCGATTTAGTCGGCACGAAAATTTCAACGCTATTTATCATTCGTAAAGAAAAGAGAAAAACTTCGATTCATCGAAAACGACAGCGAACCTGGTAGTAGAAACACTTTTTTTTACCGCCCGATGTACGAATACATATCGAATTTTCGAAAAGTGTATTTTTTGTTGTTTTTTAGTGTACTTTTGTTTTTTTTTTTTTTTTTGCTCGTCAAATTTATTTTTTTTTCCTCAGCTTGCATTTTCATCGACGCCGAATCAAGGTACAAAGGTCAACGAATGAACGAATATAAATACGTGTGTGGACTATGATCGGTAATATGCAAAATGATCGCGAGGCGATCGATGCCTCATCACGGTGTACGTAGTATACGAAGTTATTTTTGACAAAAGCTCGCTCGACGAAACGAAAATTGACGTACGAAAAGTACGTCACTATATTGGTTCTAACAGCCAACCAAGAAATCCGATTCAATGTTAATTTAGTAAAGCTTCGATCAACCGCTTTTTCACTTTTCCATTTTTAATGAGAAAATAACAGAAACGTCACAATTTAGAAAGTGAACGATCAAATATCACGTAAACACCGATCGCTTCTTCAACATTCCTCCTGGGAAAGTAACAGACCAAAAAACAACTGCTATTTTCATTTTTCATATCGCGACGTCGTGCTGGAATAATTGCATCGTTGAAATTTTAACTTTTCGAGAAAACGTACGAAATCATCGAATTTTTCATTTTTGACGATTGGGCTTTTTGGTTTTTGATCATTGAGGCTCGACTCGTCGATATTTTGATCCCCAATACCTGAAGTTCGCAAAATCTTCAATGTTCCAAACTCGACAATTTTCACGTACCAAAATAAATACGTTTTTTCGAAATTTCCACCAGACTGTTATTTTTTTCCCAAAAGGACTCTATCCAAAAAACATCGAGTTCAAATTTCAGACAAAAATATCAAAATCTCTCGTAGTTACGATTTTTTCAACGAAGAAATCCTTTTTTTTGTCGTTTTCGTTTTTTCACAATTTTTTCTATTTTTTGTAATTTGCATTTTAGCAAATAATTTTTTTTTCTCGTTGTCTGCAGGGTTCGAAAAATATTCAGTGACTTTTTGAATTTTTTTTCGATGGTCGGTTTGGTCTTCGGAGTCGTTTGAAAAGTTGACTCGTCGATTGGAATCGTTTGGGTTTGTTTGGGTTATCAAGAAAGTCGTAATTCGAGTTCCAATCGGTGAGTAATGAAAAAAAATTAGCCGAGGCTCTTCGACTCGATAAATGTGCCATCGAAGAATGGAATTGGAAAAGACGGCGGTTGGAAATGGTCAATGTTCTAGATGAGGGCTCTAAGGTCAGGACCGCGATGACACTGAGCCTCCGGCGTTTCCGCTCACTTAGCATCGACGTTCACGTTCTCGTCGTACCTGTCCGTTCATCATAAATTGACAACTCGTTTAATCGGCCAACCTCGACTCGGCTATAGTCACTTTCGATCTCGATGCGTTTTACGTTTTATTCGACTCGCCTCAATACCCAATGGAAAACGTACAATTGATATTTCATCCACTTCCCGAATACTTAAAATTCCAAATTTTTGCAAATTCCAATCCGCGAGATGACGTTGCACGACTCCACTCGAACTTCATAATTCCCATGATTTTTTCAGCCTTTTTTCATCTAATTTATTGTAATTTATTATAATTTTTTTATCCGTTGAAAACCAATGAAGTGGAACTGCAATAATCGATATGAATAATCATCATTTGATGATCAACAAATGCATGAGGATCGCTGCATTTATTTATTCATTATTAATTTATGAGAAGGAAATGAAAGAAAAAAATTATATTAATTACTTTTTTATTTTTAGGGGATTAAATAAAATCCCGATTAAAAATTGTTTTTTTTAAGGGCACATTATTTTAATAATAATGATTGTTATTTCCATAATAAATATAATAATAATAATAATAATACTAATAATAATAATAATAATAAATATATTTTACTTCTATTAGTTACTTAATTATTTCAATAAATAATTAAATAAACATTAGAATTACAGTCGAGTAAGAATGTAACAATATATGTATGATTACTATTAGCACTATTCCTCAATCAATAAATAATTAATAATTATTATTACTATTACTACGACTCAAATAATTTATACGTAAAAAATATTTTTGTAAAACAAGCTTTTATTTATTGCTCTGAATAGTAAAAAATAATTTCTCTTTTCGACTATAAAGTTGGGTTTGTTTGGGTTCGAATTTTAAATACTTAAATTCGTAGACCAAAACGTATTTCAAAAATTCCGAAAAATTTACAAAAATGCTAATAAGTATGAAAAAGAAAATGTGTATTTTCAAAAAATGACGAAAAATTCTCTTTTTTTTTTTAAAGTCGAACATTTTTATTTTTTTAAACAATGACTAGACAAAAGCTCGAGCGGAAAAATTCGGTTTCAGGGGATCTCCAATCGATCGCGATTGCTATTTTTTTACACAGGGGAAAGGAGGAAAAAAAAATGTGTACGAGCGAGCCGAGGTGAATATGAGATTTCCGTATTTTTCGCGGCCTTCGGAATCATCGAAATGACGTTCGAGTTGGATTACGTGTTGGTGACACGTGCCATCGTGAAATCACTTAGTCGCATCCACCCGCCCAAATATAACGAAAGAAGCACAAAATTGACGTTTCTCACAAGCTCAAGCGAGTGAATTCAAAGTTACGAATAAATTGTCGCGCGATAAATTCTCCTACTTTGATCGAAACGAGTTTAGTCGAGTCCCAGATTAGAAAGAGCATCAAGCGGAGCTGGACAGTCCGCACGAGTGTTTGGGTTTGTTTGGGTTTCGGTTTCCTGCCAATTTTCAATTTTCCATCCCACTAGTCAAAAAATCACATTTTTTTTTTTTAATTACTTCCTTTCTATTGGGAAACCGATCGAAACGATTTTCGACCGGAAGTAATCGAATCGTGAGCTTTGCTACCGGAAAGTGAACAATTATCGAGAAACGTCAATTTCGTTATTTTTCGTTGTGACTCGAGGAAAAAAAAATCAGTGACGAAATTCAATTTCCATTTTCACGCGGATTCGATATGGCGACCATCATCAAAACCGTGATAAGCGGATACAATTATTTAATGGAAGAAGCAGCAGGTATTTATTGTATAAAATTTTACGTGAAATTTAACGAACGAGGAGAAAAGTCGTTTTGAATATTTCGTAGTGATATCTCGATTTTATCGAGATAAAATTGCGTCGTTAAAACCCCATTTTAATGATGAAATATTTTCGTCTATCTTTTGATATTTCGAACGAAAAAATTGATCGATAGATCCACGAGTGAAAGATTGGTTCATGATGGGCTCCCCTTGGACCATGATAGCGATAGTCTTATTTTATCATTACTTTGTTCGCAACTGGGCACCCCAATACATGGCCACTAGAAAGGCATTCAATCTCGACAGGATCATACAGATCTACAATATCCTGCAAATTATTGTTTGCGTCTATTTGGTTTACCAGGTAAGTCCTGATTACTAAATACTGACTATTTGACTTTTTTCAAACCCAAACAGACCCAAACACGCCCTGACTATTAATAATTGACTATTTGACTATTTGACTATTTGACGTTTTCATTCAAACAAACCCAAACAAGCCGTGACTATTAATAATTGACTATTTGATTATTTGACTTTTTCATTCAAACAAACCCAAACAAGCCCTGACTATTAATAATTGACTATTTGACTTTTTCATTCAAACAAACCCAAACAAGCCCTGACTATTAATAATTGACTATTTGACTATTTGACTTTTTCATTCAAACAAACCCAAACAAGCCGTGACTATTAATAATTGACTATTTGACTTTTTGACTTTTTTCATTCAAACAAACCCAAACAAGCCGTGACTATTAATAATTGACTATTTGACTATTTGCCTTTTTTCATTCAAACAAACCCAAACAAGCCGTGACTATTAATAATTGACTATTTGACTTTTTCATTCAAACAAACCCAAACAAGCCCTGACTATTAATAATTGACTATTTGACTATTTGACTTTTTCCATTCAAAGAAACCCAAACAAGCCGTGACTATTAATAATTGACTATTTGACTATTTGACTTTTTCATTCAAACAAACCCAAACAAGCCCTGACTATTAATAATTGACTATTTGATTATTTGACTTTTTGGCTGACGGACTAAAATTTTGAAATGACGAAATTGAATCGTTTTCTTCTTTTAACAATACGCATTTTTTTTTTTTTTGTAAAATTTGTCATTTTTGACAAAATCGATATTTTCGAAATTGGCCATTTTCGATTTTTCGTTTACAGGGCTTAAGTCTCGCATGGCTGAACGACTACGATTGGACCTGTCAACCGGTCGATTATTCTACGAGTCCACGTGCAATTGCTGTAAGTTGAAAAAACAATTTTCCATGCTTCACTGATGTTTGGTCGAAAACCATGAAATTTAAAGGTAAATTATTTCATAGAAATTCTAAAACAACAAATCAAAAAAAAAAAAAAATCGCAAGCAATTTTAAAAATCGTATCGTTATTCTATCGAAAATGAGAAAAAAAATCTAAAAATCCAAAATTAAATTTGGAAAAAAAATTGCGATCTGAAATTCTAAAAATTTTAATATCATAAAATTGCAAAATGAAACATGAAAAATAAATTGTGAAAAACAGATCGCTCGAAGCGTGTGGCTGTACTATCTCGTGAAAGTAAGCGATTTGATGGATACGGTGTTTTTCGTGTTGCGGAAGAAGCAGGCCCAACTATCATTCCTCCACTTGTATCATCACACGGGAATGGTGATAGGCAGCTGGATCGTTGCCAAATTCATTCCGGGTGGACACGTGACATTTTTAGGTAACCCAATGAATATATTTTACCGATTGGCAATCGTTCATTCTGATAACGATTGAGCGATGTGAAAATCGTATTATCAGACCCCGTGCGGAAAATGGACTGAAAAAATGGCTCGAGAAATGAAATTTTTTTTAGAGTTTGAGGTCATTTGTGGTCATTTGAAGTATTTAGGGATCATTTGAGGTCGATTCGAGTCTTTTGAGATAATTTTAAATCTTTGGAGATCCGTTGAGGTCATTTCGAGTCTTTTGAGATAATTTTAAATCTTTGGAGATCCGTTGAGGTCATTTCGAGTCTTTTGAGATCAGAAGAGATCATTTTGAGGTCGTTTCAAGTGTTTCAAAAATATTCAAGGTCATTTTGAGCCTTTTGAAATCATTCAAGGTCATTTGAGGCTTTTCGAAATCATTCGAGGTCACTTTGAGTCTTTTTTTGAAATCATTCAAGGTCGTTTTGAGTATTTTTTAAAAATCATTTAAGGTCATTTTGAGTCTTTTGAAATCATTCAAGGTCATATGAGGCTTTTCGAAATCATTCAAGGTCATTTTGAGTCTTTTTCAATTATTCATGGTCATTTTGAGTCTCTTGAAATGACTCAAGGTCACTTTGAATCTTTTTTTTAATCATTCAAGGTTATTTTGAGTCTTTTTTAAATCATTCAAGGTCACTTTGAGTCTTTTTTTAATCATTCAAGGTCACTTTGAGTCTTTTTTTTAATCATTCAAGGTCATTTTGAGTCTTTTGTGGAATCATTCAAGGTCATTTTGAGTCTTTTGAAATCATTCAAGGTCATTTTGAGTCTTTTGAAATCATTCAAGGTCATTTTGAGGCTTTTTGAAATCATTCAAGGTCATTTTGAGTCTCTTCACGTTCCCCTGACGAAAGAACCTTCAAACGAGACCTCAATAGTCCTCATTTTTTATTTACATGTCTAACCCCGATGCAATGAACTTTCCATACTTAAAAACATTCTATGATACGGTCGACGCGTCAAAAAAGACATTTTTTTTTTCATCAGGTACCCTCAACTCGTTCGTCCACGTGATAATGTACACTTACTACTTGGCCTCGTCGCTGAAGGTCGCAAATCCCGTGTTCAAGAAGTACATAACGCAGCTCCAGCTCACCCAGTTCATCCTGATAGTCGTCCACTTCGCTCAGCTGTGCTGGGTCCCGAGCTGCGGTTTCCCAATGTGGCCTGGCGCCATTCTCATACCCCAAAACCTCTTCATGTTCGTTCTCTTCTCGGACTTCTACTACAAGTCGTACATCAAGAAATCACCGGCCAAAAAAAATCCAAAATTAGAATCCACCAAAACCCAATAGACTGGAAAGATCAACGTTTCTTCCAATCCAAACAAATCGTTTTACTTCATTCCATCCGCCATCTTTCTTTCTCTGAAAAAAACCTCTATCGTTTTTTTTTTTTTAGTTTTTAGTTTTTTAAACTTAGAAACGAAAAAATATACAAATTTGACAAAAAGTATCAACCCCCACTTTTCCATCATTTTTTTTTCTAGATCGAAGCAACGAATCTCACTACGTCAAAAAATGGATTTTCTATTTTTCATTTTTGAAAGTATTTTCATCTCCGAATTTTTGTAAACTTTTTTGTATATATTTTTTTTTTTCAATTTTGCCATACGGGACTTTGAAAAACAACGGGAATTGAAATCATTTCCGCTCGAGACTTTTTAGCAATGTAAAATAAAATAAAAAATAACAATAATAATGACCAAAGCTTAATTTTCGTCCAAAAAAAAAAGTTTTTTTTTCTTCGGCAAATATGGAAGTTCCAAATTTCATTTTGCACCAACTTTTTTTTTGTCATACAAAAAAACCACTAAATTTTTCCACTCTCAATAAACAAATACTAGATCGATCGATGTTCACCAAAAAAAAAAAACAAAAAATAGAATTAAATTAAAAAAAAACAGTAAATATTAAAAAATGCGGTTGTCGTCGAAAAGAATTTGAGACGTTCCTCCGTTGAGCATTTACGAACCCAGTTCCATGCGATAAAAAAAGTTTTGTTCGACGCACATGGGGGATCGGTGAAGGCTGGTGGGAGGGAATGATTTTCATTACAATAAGAATACAATTAACTCTGACGCTGATCCCTCGTATTTTATACAAACCGGATGTCCATCTTATTCGATCGGGGAAAGTAAATAAATGCCTTCTTTTTTTTTTTATTTTATTTTTTTTTACTTTACGTCCGAGCCATACCTGAGTGTATTCAGTCGATTGTGGTAATCCGTGGGGTTTAGGTGGCTCGGAAACGTTTTCCTCCCGAAGTGCCTTATCGACGAATCGAAATTTGGATAATTTTTTTTTTTCAACCTGAGGACTCGTGACGTCAAAAAGCTCGGGTCGAAATTTCGAAAGGGCCGAAAAAAAAGATTCGTCGATCGTCGTAATTTCGATTGTTTATAAATTGGACCAGCAGGATCAACAATAATCATGGCGGTCGTCATCCAATCGTTTTACAGAGGTTATCGTTACATGAACGACGAGATATCAGGTATAACGACCGTCAGGAATGACGATCCAATTGATCGATTAATTGGCCAGCTGATTGATGACTCATTGATGACTGATGATTGGGATCTTTTTTTTGCAGATCCTAGAACGAAGGACTGGTTTTTGATCGGCACACCTTGGCCTGGTATGGCGATTATCGTAACTTATCTCTACTTTGTTCAAAGTCTGGGACCCCGATTAATGGCCACCAGGAAACCTTACAACATCAACAGGATAATGCAAATTTACAACGTTTCCCAAATCGGATTGAGCGCTTATTTGCTGTACAAGGTGAAAAATCGATACCGATCAATACCGATCTTTACCGATCTTTACCGATCTATACCGATTTTTTGTCGAAAATGAAAAATCGGTATCCCGGGATACCGATTTTTTCGAAAAATGACGAATTCTCGACGATTCCAGGCTCTGGAACTCGGCTGGTTGGGTCACTACAATTTTACCTGTCAACCGGTAGATTACTCGATGGATCCTCGCTCTTTGGAGGTAACGAAAAACTCAATTGGTTAAACCTGGATTTTTATTAATTAAGACAAATTCACCATTTAATGCGCCGTGAACTCTCCATTTCTAGAAAAAAATGTCGAAAAAATATTCTAGATAGGTTTTTTTTGCATTTGACTAGGCTAATTTTGTACTTTCGGCAAAAACTCGGGCATATTCGTAATCAGCAGAAAATTTCCGATTAAATTGACCATTTTAAGAGTTTTAAAACGGAAAAAAATTTTTTTCGACTTCCCGGGCCATTTTTCCAGAATCGCGAAAATCACGATATTTCAAAAGGTCGTAGAGTAGGCTTCTTCTATGCGATAGAGATTTATTTGGAGGGTTTGGAGAAGGTTTTTGCCTAACTTAAAAAATGGCGTTGGATTCATATCGATATCTCTCATAGTTTCCCCGGAAAGTCCACTTGAAAAATCGGAAAAAAAGAGGCAAAGGGGTATGTATGGAAAAATTGGCAAAAATCGATGGTCC
>JAPYZJ010004778.1:0-13421 GCA_030522765.1 Ophioninae sp. B BG-2022a
TTTTTGGACGCGATCTTTCCTCCGTTTCTAATTCACTCGATATGTGGACCTTTCTTCTCTCTCTCTCTCTCGCTCTCTCTCTTTCTCTTCGGCTCGGTCTTGAGGGATCTTCAATGTCTGGAGAGCCGAGGAACGCTGCCCACGATCGGTCTCCCGCGAGGTATCGGCATCCGCGAAGGTAAGGGGCGCATCAATCTCTCGTCAAACCTGGGAATAGTTCGGCGCGTAGAAATGCCAATCCTTGCGGAACCTCTGCAACAGTTGTTTTCTGTCCTTCTTTTCTTTTTTTACCCCCCTACTCTGAACCACTGCTCCGTTTGTTCTTTCTTGCAATCCTTGCTCGAATACGAGACTAAAGCTTTTAGAAACGCTACATCCAAAAGCCGCGCTATCGGACATTTTTGCATTCCTTTGACCCGAGAATTCGGATTCTTCACAGTCGGAACGGACCGCTCGTTCAGTCGAAAACGACTCCGGACGGTTATTAAGTCATTTTTGAAAAATCGGTTACTCGGGTTTTTAATTGAGGAAAACTTTATTTTATATTATATTATTTTGACGTGTGTTCAACGAAGATTTTGTCAGGGTTGTACATATGTTTCTACTGTCCAACAGAAAAAATCCTTAATTGAAAAAAAATGTTGTTTAATACGGTCAGATCATGTTATTAAACCTTTCCGGTCGACAGATTTAATTAAATTAAATTTTATTTGATCTAATTTAATTTAATTCAACTTAAATTCGCAAGCTTTTATCGTTTTTTTCCGAAAACGCGTTTTGGTACAATCTTTCCAACGATCTTTTTGCCTGCAAATGAAAAATTTTCTTGCACTTCGACATTTTGTAGATTTCCCAATGTTCAAAACCTCCCTACCCAATTAGTCTGATTAGGCTGATTTTTTATTTTATTTTCAAGGTTGCATCTTATAGTCTCGCTAATTGACGTTTCTGCGTCGGAACGATTTTCGATATCTACCTCCACAATTTTTTTTTTTCAAGAAAAAACAGATTTCCAACAAACAGGCTTTTTCATTATCTATAAAAATGGTGTTTTCCGAGTTCAGTTTCGTTTGATTTCGATGTTATGGATATCGAAATGGAATGCGAAATGCAGCAAGATTCGATGGATTATTTGTGCGAGGAATGAAAAATTTGTGGCAAATTGTTACAAACGCACCCTCGCGATTTTTCGCTCGATAAATTCTTCATTCCATCGATTTTCAAGAATAGGTACTCAAATATATATACATATATATATATTCGTGCCACGTTTCAAAGAATAATGATAAAACACAATGCCTCAACGATTTGCTGGGTACATCGAGAGGGAAATTGGCACGTCGACTATAACGATCACGTCGACGATTTTCGAGGCACGCTCCGTGCAAATGGAACAAAAGTGATGCATTTATGCCCGAGTTCGAAAGAATTAAAGCGAGGGACAAAAAAACGAGACTAAAAAAATCCTCTGTAATGACAAAGCTTTGCGGTAAAATAACACGGCGTGGTACGACCACTGATGGACGTGTCTATATGTAATCCCCGAGGCGATTAAAATATTTTTTCCTGCCCAAATTATGAATAGGCGAGGCATCCTGTCTCTTTTTTTCCGCCATTCGATCCTCGCGTTCTCCCGTTTTCTCTGTCCCGTTCGAAATATTTGAAATCGAAAAAGAAAAAAAACATGTCGCGAGAACGCTCGGCGCGGTCAACGAGGCGAATCGCGCGCTGCCGCACCAAGATTTTATGATGTAATTCACGTCGAGAGCAAAAAAAAAATGAGAATGAGGTGAAACAATGGTCGAACGAAATCATTGTCCTATCTCGCTATATTCTATTATCTCGCTGTCTTTTTCCCCTTAGCCTACCCATTATCAACTGGCGATAAAATACACTCGACAATAAAAAAATGATTGGGTGTAAAGTGAGTTGAAAATATTAATTACAATGATTATTCTGCAATATATATTTTTGAAACGAAAAATTGTGTTTTTTTTTGGGTGATAAAAAATGGATATCTCAAGTTTAAAAATTCAACCTCGTGCGAAGATATTCGACACCTATTTTATATTCTCCATTAAATAGATGCGCTGTAATTAAAATTATGAGTGGATGAATAAAATATTGATTGAAACCAAAAAATAAGAGAGTATTGTTAACAAAGTTTATTTATATTTACTTCGAAGATTACCACGTGTACTTTTACGCAAGGCTGTAAAAGCCATTTGGCCACTGAACGGTGTACTGGAATAAATATTTTGGACTATGTGCGATTGCCAAACGTCTTCAAAGTGTCATAAAAAATTAACGTTGTACGTGCTGTCGCTCCGTTATAAATTAATTGTATGCTCGTAATGTGTGAATTAAATTGTTATATTCGTATTTAAAAAAAAAGGAAAATAAATGCAACTGTTTATAAAATATATTAAATGAAATAACAGTTCGAACTTTACCGAGCGAACAATAAAAAAGTTTTTGTTCGAAATGTTCTTGAATTCTTTAGTAAAGTATTTTCGTAACCGGAAGTTATGTACTATTTTTATTCTGAATCAATTGTCCCATTATTAATAGATTATCGATGAACTTTTCCAGAGTTTTGTTTCACGAGGGAAATCGAATTCCAACTCCGACGTATTTTCGAAGTCATTCCCTCATTTTTTGTGTCTTCATTATTCTCTTCATTCAGCTTATTATCAAGCAGAAATAAAGTATATTTAACTAGCCTATAAAAAGTTGGCCAACCGTTTGCATAAGCGGGATAAAAGAATCAGACGTTGGGCGTGGAATAAAAATAATCAAGCACTCAAATTAATGAGAAGCAATTGGCAAGAAAAAATAAAAACGTTATCTCACTAACTAATAGGCTCTAATCGAGTTTCATTATTTTCGAAATTGCATTGTAATTTTATTCGATCCGATAAATTACCATTACTGCTGGTCCGAGGCGTGAACGAGTTGAAGAGGTCAAAGCTCCCAGTTTTTTTTTTTAGTGCGGATAAAGAACACGTTCTCCTTGGCACGGTTCTTCGCCAATTATACATTGGCAAATACCCAAACGATAATTCATTTTCCTCTATTGAAACAAGTACGAGTAGAAAAATGGCGCGGTCCCAGCAAACCCAAACAATATCCCATTTAAGAATTTCTTTCAGCCTAGCAGGAAAAAAATCGTTAATGCTACAATGAACGTATCTTTTCGCGAAAAATTTTTCGTTTCATGAGATAACTCAAATTTAAGAAGGTCAACGTATGATGCAGGATTCGCAGACTTATGGGAAATCTATACGATTAAAACTCTAAATCTGGTAGTCAAACTTCAAAGCCCTTTTTTCCAAAATTACATTTTCCAAATTTTGTACACGTTTTTGCGACATCGAACAAGCCCAAACAACCTTAATTATTTCCATAAGTTATGACGTTCTTTGGGTTGTTCGGGTTTGTTTGGGTATATTCTGGAAAGCTCATTTCCTTCAAAAATTCGGCTCATTTTGACGTTCAGGCGTTGAAGTTTACAAAAATGCCGTATTTTATTGCATTTTTCGCCAAACTGCAAAACCTCATTATTTATGGAAGTAATTTAAAATGTCATCCTTCGCCGGCTAAATATCATTAGTGATGACTAATTAAAGTAATTTATGGTAAAAAAACCTTCCCGCCAAAATTCAGTTGGAGCCCCTAATTCTGCATAATTACCTTTTTTTTTTAAAATAATCTTGATTCTTTGGACATCACAGTAGCCTGATCCTTTGAAAATCCAGACACAAAACATTTATTTCGAAACGGTTAACCATGTGCTATCCGTCAACTTCGTCGATGGGTTTACCGGTATATCATGCATTCCCTACGCTACATTGCGCAAACCCGATGCTCTTCGAGCTTCCGTTTACACACACCAACGTAGGCTAACTGCGTATCGTCCTATTAGTTTCTCGTAGTCGTGGAAAGGAGATCCGTTCGAGATGAGTCGTACGAGTCCCTCCGCCCGAGATGAGAGTAGTTCACGTGTAACGCTCATCGGGATAGCTAATGATGATGACACTCCTTATTTCTCTCTGAGGGAGAACGAGCTCCGGGTCATTTTTCAAAAAGACGACCAACTTGGACGAGACGAACGTAGAGAAATAGATGGAGGAAGGGAGGAGTAGGGATGCGGAGAGAGAGGAAGTGGAAGAGAAGAAGAGATGATAATGATGATGTTTATTAGGCCCTAGTTTCACTTTCGACCAAATGTAACAGTTAACAAAAGTAAAATGTACAAAACAATAATTTAATGATAAGGAAGAAGTGACAACAAAAAGATAACTAAGAAAAATAAAAGTCACTGAATAACCGAAAAAAGATATCAATAAACGATACGTAATGTAATAAAAATTACTAACAGAATTGAATCATAGAAAAAAAACAGCAGAAATAGCACAAATAACAGGGGTTGTTCGAACTAAAATATGACCACGAATGTAACTTGAGATCTAAAGATATTATTGAAAACAAACAAAAATCACTGTATAAAGCAAAAAATCACAAAAATCGCGATACATCAAACCCAAACAATAATTGATGAAACGAAACCAAATATACCAAAAAAATAAACAAGAATCGCTAAATAAAAGATATATAAGCTGTATAAGAAAGAGAGAGAGAGAGATGATGATGATGATGATGATGACAATGATGATTTATTATGCCTTGGGCGTAGCCTTTAGGCAGTTATATACAATACAAGAGAAATATAGAGAAAAAAAAACAACAAAAAATCGGCAATCCATATTAATACAAAATTAAACAAAACGAACTAATTAATAATTGTTAAAAATAAACTAAATATAAGAACAACAATAAACAAAAAGAAAAAAATAAGAGAGAGCGAGAGAGAGATCCAGAAGTAAATGTACAGTCTGATATAAGCGACGAAGGGGCCAACCAAGAACTACATATATATATATGTCCGGTAGATAGGGTACCCGAAGAATCTTTGATGATGGAGAATAGGAGCGAGAGAGACGAGTATATAAGTTCGTTTCCGCGCACGCAGAAGCTAATGTCCGGAACGATTTCTGGTGAACCATTAGAGCGAAACGAGAGAAAGAGTAGGAGGCGATAACGAGAGAGGGAGAGAGGGAGAGAGAAAGAATGCTACTTCGAGTGGAGTGGGGGGGGGGTAGATTGTGGTGGTAGAGAAAGATTATACCGTATCCCTTCTTGAACCGCATACTCGATCCCTTAATCTTTTACACTCTTTCTGGTCTTTTTTCTGCTGTATCATTTCTTCCCTATCATCATCCGTATCGTCCTAATCGCGAAGGCTTCTTCGTAAAATTGTTAAACTTGGTCGATGATGTCAAATCGAGCCACGAATCAACTATTACGCTCTTTAAATCTCCGTTCATTGTTGGCGATCTTGGTTCATTCATATTCGAGAGAGAGATTGGCTTATCGTTGTATATCGTTCGTTCTTTTTATTTTTCATCCGTTTCGAACAATATGATTTTTGTGGGGCTCGCAATCTTCGTATGATCGTGATTTTCGAATTATGAAATATTGTAAAAAAAACTAACGATTACAGAAATAATGGGAAAATAAGGTTTGGAAACATTTTTATTTTTTATGTTATCACAAATAACATTTGCATAAAAAATTACACAGATGGTGATGATGATGATTATGATAAAATTTACTATGCCCTAGGGGGAACAATTTATGGGGCAACCATTGTTTTAACAATGAAAAGAAAAATCATACAAATGTAATAAAAATAAACAATAGACAATAATATAGGCATAATGATAAAAAAAATAATGCAAATGAAGAAAAATAAAGCGAGTGAACTAAATATAAACTAAACCCTAATGCAAAAGTTTTGTTTAACTTGCTTACATACTTAAATTGTTATGAACAATATATATGATTAAAATAAACAGCTGAGTTTTTCTTTTCACTGATATTTATGAACTTATGGTATAGAATGATTCCTGGGATCATTTTACCCCTACCAGGGATCATTTTATACATAGGTGTGTATAAAATGATCCTTTACTAAACTTTAACACAAACCTGTTATACAAAAAAACAATATATACATATATAATAAAAAATAAGTATGCAGTGACAAAGTTAAGTGAATTCACTACCTCCAACGATAGAAATTTTGCGATTTTGCCTTCAACTTTAGCCACAGTTAAGTTTTTACCCTTAAGGGGATCATTATACCTCACCTTCCCCTAATACAGAAAATGCTTAACCCAAAAATTAAAAAAAAAATAAAGTAGAACAAAATAAAAGTACTAAACGAAAAAAACTAGAGAGGGAGAGCGAGAGAGGGAGAGAAAGGAAGAGAGACAAGGGATCGGAGTAAGTTTAAGTTTAACCGCACATGTGGACTTTCGGTCAGCCGTTGTAAGGGTGCTCGAGAGACTAAAGCTGATTAACTATTCACCATACGTAGCGACTTAATTCGATTCCTCATAACGAGACCCCCATCGTCCGAACTTTATCCGTGTCTCATTCATTTCGCCTGTATCTTAATCATCCTGTAAACATTGTCAATTATTTAAATAACGAGATTGCCTGACTATGTCCCTTTTTAGCATAAATTATCATACGTCGCTGTTCACCTCCTTCATCTCTCGTTCCTACGTCTCTTTCTTCTTCCTCCTCTCTCCTCTTTCTCCCTCTTATTCGTACATTTTAACGCTTGAGTAAATTGTCACTGGACTAGGGTTCCCTAAAAATCTCTTTCGTGGCTCCTTCGCAGGCTAAATTCCATTCCCCTTTTCGTATCCGTACAACACACATCTTTGGGCTTTTCCTCTCTCGATGTGAAATTCTCTTGAGGCGGAAGTGCACGACCGAGCGCAGGACCAACAAGATAGATGTGCGTCACTTCCGGCCGCGACAGGGGATGGCGTCTGCGGGACGCCCCAGCTCACCCTTCTTTATGTCAAGACATTTCTACAGCCCCTCCCCTCCGCACCCCCATTCCTTTACTTTTCTCTTTCACTTTCCCTTTCTTGCCTATTTTTTCCGAATATAATTACCCAGGACGGTTCTCACGTCTTTATCCATTTTTGTACGCTACCTCCACTGAAGTTTCCAAAAAATAATCGCGTTCGTTTAATTCCGAAGTAAATTACGAAAAAAAATATCTTCTTTTCATTATTAGGGTAGGGAGAGTTTTCCAGTAAACCTAACCTACAACTGTAGCAATTCAGGAACATACTCCGTTTAAGCTTTAAGCTTGGGTGCTTAATTAATAAAATAGAAACATGTTTTCTTGTTGAGATGTGGGGAGAGGGGAATGAGAGGAATTTTTAAATCGTCTATATCCTTCGAATAGTTTATTGCAAAATTTTTATAATTGCTTTGTACGCTCGTTTTTTTTTAGTAGATTTCCTAATGCTGTTTAAAGAATTTTAATGATTTTAGATGATATACGACATATGATAAATGACATATAATAAGGATATGATATAACTTTATAATGACTGCAATGAGATGTTGCAATTTTATAATCGCTGCGTGATACAATTTTTTTAATTTTTTAAATAAAATGTTACATTTTCACAAGATTTTTCAATGGAATGCTTGAACTATATAATTATGTAACGAGGGATGACGTTTTCATTATTCTCGTAATGAAATGTTACACTTTCATAAACACTTTAATGAAACACTGTTATTTAATAATTATATCAATAAAATGTTACAATTTAAAAATGATTGGTCTGGAAGACTGCAAGATCATAATTACTGCAATGAAATGTTACGGTTTCATAATTATTGTAATGGACGTCACGTAAAACAATCTCAAGTAATTATAAATTATTTTCAGTGACCTCAGAAAATTCTTCCCTTCTTTCAATCCCACCCTCCCCCCCTCTCTCTCTCTCTCTCCCTCCTCGGCCACTCCATCTCTCACTCTACGGTTGCCGCTTTGCTTCCATACGTTTTGCGGAGAGTTATACGAGCGTGCGGGTTAATTGAAGGTGAGGACAATTTGAATGTAAACTGCGAGTGAATGAGGCTCACCGGATTCAATCCGAGAGAACTTGTACTCTCCGCGTTTCTCTCCGTCACGTTGCCTTCCGCGTCATTCTACACGGGAATATACGTAGGTGCATATTTGTCAAATTCATTGCTTCTTCGTTCTACCTCGACAACGTGATAGCCGAGCGTGTTCTCATCGCCCCCTCCCCACTCCCCCTTCCCAAATCCTCAAAAATGATAAAGAATGAAATTACCAAAATTGAATAAAAACAAAAAGATAAAAAACGTTTCAAGGATATCCGCTAATCGCCCTCTCCAAAATAGCTGATCAAAATCATATGTATACGTGATAAGTGATGAGTTTCTCAATAACCGCTAAAAACGTTCGTAACAAAATTTGAAAAACTTAAATCCAACTAAAGGCTTACAAAACTAAAACCCAAACAATCTCATAACTTATGGAAATAATTAAGGTTGTTTGAATTGTTTGGGTTTATCGGGAATTAAAATGGAATTGAAATGGAATTAAAATGGAATTAAAATGGAATTAAAAGGGAATTAAAAATGTCAGCCTTCGCCGGCTAAACATCACTAGTGGTGACTAATTAAAGTAATTTATAGCAAAAATAAACATTTCGATGAAATGTCCTCTATTCGTAAACGAATGATTATGTTTCGTTTTTTATTATTCTTCTTCGAAGAGCTCTGGTTTATAATTGTCACAAGAATTTCTGCGTGGTATCGTCAGCCAGAAGAAAATTATATAATATCGTGTTCACCCCGTGCGGAGTACCAAGCGTCCGGGGACTTATTACAATAATCATTTGGCACGCACGGCTCATCGCGCACGTTACACTCCTCGGTAACGTGAATAGCATGCTGCATCGAAGCAGCAGCGCACGTTGCATCTCACCAGCTGATCCGATACGGCAAAGGATAATGAGGTACTCGTTAATACGTACGTTGGGTACATCGGGGCAAAATACAATAATTGAAAGAATAAAAAAGACAATAATAAGATGACGAGAAAAAAAAAGCGATACGAAACTTTTTACATATGTCCCGGATGGTATCGTGTCGCGAGCCTTGCCACGAGCCCGCGATAAAAAAAATAAACGAGAAATATAATTATTATTATTATAGCGATAATTATGAAAGAAAAAAAAATACAATACTTTCTATCTATGAAGGAATTCTCGACGTCTTTCCGCTCTTCGACTTTCTGGAATATGTAACTTTGACAAAACCGCAATAGAGAGAGATATCCATCGTCTCCCCGATCTACAATATTGTCTCCACGTCTCGTGTCCTTTGTCCAACACATTGACGGTACACATCGTGGAAGAAAGAAAAAAAATAGCTTCCTGCACTGCTGACCGTACGAAAACCGTATTTTTGTATCGAAACAATTGGCCAATGGGATCGGGCATGTTTCCCCAATGAATACATTGACAGCTGGTGACAGGAGTAAAAAAAAAAAAGAAACTTGCAACCGCTCGATAGACCGTTCTTTTTTCCGATCAGCGGAAGTTTCCGCACACACGTTGCTTCCTCGACAAAGTAATTGGCGATTGTTCTCTATAATAATGAATAAACTGACAGTAGGGTGGATGAAAAAAAAATGTAGTCTTGACCCTGCTGGAAAAAAACGACTTCTAATCACCGTCATCGTTGGGGAATTGCAACGAATAATTATTAATTATTTATTGTAAAAGTCGAATGTCAAATTACTTTTACAGTTGATTGTACTAACGAACTAATAACAATATATTTTAGTTTTTTGTATCTCGGTCCTGGTATTGGAATTCTGTAAATAAGCATCTTTAATCTTTTGAGTAATTTCTGTATTTTTTTTATTAATTGCTTGGGGATATTAGATCTAAATGAACGCGTACATAAAAATGTGAGATTCAATGACAAAAACGGTTTTCCCTGACCCGCAAAACTTTTATTTGTTATTACGTTTTTAACAACTCGATTTCATGTATTGGGTTATTTGTCTGTTCGGTACAAATATTGGTATCGATTTTGTGAACTAACATCCGGTTGACCTAGAGATTTGAAACTTTAAACGCAGCTTTGAATATTCAAGCGAAACGGTATGGTGCACAAACAGAGAGACAACGTAAATATGAATCGAAACAAAATAAAAATGCTTAATAATGCAAATAATCTAATATATAATAAAATTTTCCAATTGCATACAATTAAAATTTCAAATAACCCATAACTAGGTTTAATTTGATCTCTAAAAAATAATTAGCCTATTTTTGGTAAATAAACCGCGTCATTGGGGTCAACTGAGGAGTGCACTTAGTAGGAAAGTTTCGTAATTTTTTAAAGGAAAAATCATTGAAATTGAAACTCAGCCTATTAACTATGAATTCAGAATAGCGTATGCCAGCCTTTAAAAAAATCATATCTCAACGGGTCGTCAAGTATTTTCCAAAAAGTTGTGAATGAAAGCTAACTAGCGAATAAAAGGAAAAAAATAGGAATCAAGTTTGATTACGTACTTATTGAACATGAATGTACCAAGACCAGAGAAAGGTGACGTAAACAATGAAAACGTAAATACAAATCGTACGAAGCTTCAACTATCTATACTTCGTATGTTATCCCTGACGGCAGTGTGGGATCCTTGTTTTCCTGTACATGTGTCGCGGACCTGTTCATTTATTGTTTATATATCAATTAAATATTTTCGTAAAAAAATATGTATACCAATATACTTTTTGCCCCCTACATTTTAATTACACGCTTTTTTTCATCCCGATTTATCCTTGAATTCCTGTTCGTTCTTTCGTACAGGATATAATTATGGTCTAATACTCGGGATTACTGTAGTAATATACATTTATATACGTATATATGTGAACGTGTATAAAGACCGCGAGAAAGAGAGAGAGAGAGAGAGAGAGAGAGAGAGAAAGCGTTATTGCATAATCGAGACGATAGAGGATATTATTAGTTTGATACGATGAAGAGGAAAACATTAAATGAATTTAATGCGTTCAAGCCTTCCTCACGAAGCAAACTTTAGTTACTATATGGTGGTCTGATACACACACATACGTATAGTTTCGTATATAGCAGCTTCCTATACGCAACCAAGGATTCCCCCCCCCCCCCCACTCCTTCCCCACGACTTTTTCCTTTCTCATACTCTCCTGCGATCTCTCATCCACGAGCATTTGTACACTTTGCGGACCGATCCGATTATCTCTCCTCTCGTCGATTCTTCCTCTCCCCCTCTCTCAATCTCTCTCTCTCTCGCTCTCTCTCTCTGTCCTACATCTCAGCGTGTCGGTAAGATTTTCTCGGTAACGGCCAAGTCCTTGGACCTCGGAGTCCACGTCGCCTTAGGGTTCTGAAACCCGCCCAGAGTGTGCACGCAATCCTACTGCACGACCCAAAGACATTAGGCGCCATCAAGGTACGATTCAACACGCCTGTTGTCTTAAAGCCCCACACCCCCTCCCCTAACCCTCGTCGTACCTTGGGAGAAGCCCCTTCCAACCTTTTGTAGCTGTGTACAGATCGTACTTTGTATCCCCTCTCGATATGGAAGAATTCGTCAAGCTGCTTCTAGGTAGGCAGAGAAGACAGGGCTGTCTTTATCTCCATCCCCTTGGCCTCGTTGTCTTGCTTCCGTATGATCAAATTTAGCGTTTTTCATTTCGGATTTTTAGCGTGCAGTTTTTTAGCTTTTGGATGATATATTTATTTATGTAATTAATTAGAGTTGTTAATATTACAGAGTTATTATAATTTTTATGTTGATGATCGCTAATCCGAATTTCATATTTTCTTGTAAATATTTATTTTTACTTATAACGTTGATGTAATTATAATCATCACTTCTTAAATTATCACTATGAATATAACATCATTATTGTTTTTAGTGTAATTTTTCGTATTTACATAAAATTTATAAAATAGCATGGATATTTAAAATTTGACAAATCAAATTCACAACATACACATGTTTCATTTGTTTTCCTAAAGGTTTACCCTATGTAATTTTATGACAAAATTTATTAAATTACCATAGAATTGCGAAGAATTCTACAATATGTAGGTGGTTGATCATGTTTTGAATCTAATGATTATACTTAGAAAACTTTTCATTTCTCGATTCTCCGATGCTCTTGCATCTCATTCACTTTTCCAAAGCCCTATTTTCCCTATGATCTCGTTTCGCAAAATTGACAATTTCGATATTATCACTATCGAGGCTCTTCGCAGGTGTCTCAACGATTGCGCACATAGAATGGATCGTTCATATTTCATTTTGAAAATCGATTTCCCATTCGCGATACTACCGCAATTAGAGGCATGTTTATGAAGACATTAATATGAGGGTTTCGTCAAGGATTACGCGAGTGCAGATGTAAATCGGTATGTGATAGAAGAGCGCACTTTGGAGCCCAACCGTGTGCGCATGCGCGGACATTTAGCAATAAAAATAGTGCGCGTCTGCGAGATTTGTAATTGATCGGTGCTCCTTAATGATCGAGGAGGGAAAAGTGATAGGCTTATGAGACTCAACATAAATTGATTATGCATCGGTTACGACACGCGCGAACCGCGAGAGCAAGTTAGATGCGCCTAATTGGAGCACGTGGTCAACCTCTCTCGCGTCAATCGTTGTCGTTTCTGATGCACTCGTTACCTTGCTTCAGCTCAATTAACATGCGGGTACTCGGTAAACGTATTTATTTTATTATTATTATTAGGATTATCACTATTGTCACCAGCCGACACCAGTGGATTCGCGTTAAGTAGCTCTTCACACTGCCAGTAGGGTAAGATGGTCGACAATGAACCACCTAAATTTTCAAGAGCTGTTACTCTACTCCTGGGGGCCCTAAGTATATACTTTTTACTTCTACCTGTAGATTAGATACTTTAACTGGCTACATTGTGTAGTACTTCATTTTTGTTAAAGTACCATAACTATTAATGTTTTTATATATTTTTTATTTATTGAGAAATGATTCACTGTGTACACTCAGTGGTACTCAATGAACCTGGTACACAGTGAACCGCATGTGCAAACAATGAACCATGCCAATAACCAAAGCATTAAAATTATTGGAGTAAAATAAATCTGTTTAATTAAACTCAGGAATCTATTTAACGTACCTATGTATTTGTAGTTACAACCAAAAAGCGTAATTTTTGGTAAAAAAAAATACACAATATCGAAAAACATTAAAAATTAACGTTAATTTCGTATATATCCACAATTAGGTTTTTACATAGGTAGGTACTAATCAACAGACAATTTTGTAAGTAACTAGAAGTGGGTAACATTTTTTAAGGTTTCTTCTCTGAAAGTGGTTCATTCTGTACCACCCCATACTTAAAAATTTTGAGGGTAAGTAGCCAGATGCACAAACACGAAGTGCTTAACGAAACTATCTTAAGTAAAA
>JAPYZJ010004779.1:0-12885 GCA_030522765.1 Ophioninae sp. B BG-2022a
GGTTTGTTCAAAATATAAGGTGATTTTTTAAATTCCGCTACGTAAATTTAGATTTTTCAATGTTGACTCGACTGGCTGAGGAATAAGGATGTTTGAGGTATGTTCAAAATATAAAGTGATTTTTCAAATTTCGTTGCGTAAATTTAGGTTTTTCAATGTTGACTTAATTGAAAGAGGAATAAGGCTGTATTAGGTTTGTTCAAAATATAAAGTGATTTTTCAAATTTCGCTGTGGAAATTTAGGTTTTCCGTTGGGGACTTGATTAACTGAAGAATGAGGATGGTTTAGGTTTGTTCAAAATATAAGGTGATTTTTCAAATTTCGCTGCGTAAATTTAGGTTTTTTCGATGTTTACTTAATTGACTCAAGAATAAGGATGTATTAGGTTTGTTCAAAATATAAGGTGATTTTTCAAATTTCGCTGCGTAAATTTGGGCTTTTTCGATGTTTACTTAATTGACTGAAGAATAAGGATGTATTAGGTTTGTTCAAAATATAAGGTGATTTTTCAAATTTCGCTCCGTAAATTTAGGTTTTTCGATGTTGACTTGCTTGAAAGAGGCATGAAGAAATATTAGAAGAATATGAGGAGTATTAGGTTTGTTCAAAATATAAGGTAATTTTTCAAATTTCGCTCCGTAAATTTAGGTTTTTTCGATGTTTACATAATTGACTGAAGAATGAGGATGTTTTAGGTTTGTTCAATATATAAGATGATTTTTCAAATTTCGCTGCGTAAATTTGGGTTTTTCGATGTTGACTTAATTAAATCAAGAATTAGGATGCTCAGGTTTGTTCAAAAAATAAGGTGATTTTTCAAATTTCTCTGTCTACGTACACTTCACTTTTCAATCTTTTTCATCACGATATCCACGAGCCCAAAATTGGCATATTCCGGCCTTCTCCACATTAACTTATTTTTTAACAGACATAAAGATTAGTCCTGTATGGCTGTGATTAAAATCGCGTGGAGTAATAAAAGTTTTCCTGCGAATTATCGATTTTCAAAAAAAGTGTGCAAAAAGTAACCTTCAAGATTTCTCGGTGAATAACGTACATGGACACGAAACGACAAAAGCAATAAGCGTTGAAACGCCACCGAAGTGGCCAACTGTGCAATCGGCATTCACCTGTCGGGAATTTAATACGGGTCTCGACGAATTTCCACGGTGCAGTATAGACGAGAATAATATCGTGGATGGTGCCCGCGCGGGTGAATTAAAGTCTCGCTGGCGCCTCGAAAATTACAGCCCACGAAGTTCGAACACGGTGGAAGTGGAGTTCGACGAATGGCCTCCGTACAACGCACGCGTAATGCGTGAATATACCTTACAAAGCCGAGAATCAACCGCCACGGATTCGCGATAGAGATTCTGCGATAGCTCATGCGCAAATATATTTCTTCGTATGCGGACGCACAAATGGCTGGATTAATCGTTGCTTTATCTTGGCTCGTGATCTTTCACCCTTTCTTGCCTTTTTCCCTTTCCATCATTTTTCTCTCTCTCTCTCCCTCTCTCGAATTAGGTTATTATTATTATTATTTTATTATTATTTTATTATTTTTCATATTATTATTACTATTATTGTCATTATTATTATTAATAATATTTCTTTGTTAATATTATTTTATTATTACTATTAGTCATTATTATTATTATTATTTTCTTAGTTATTATAATTTTAAGTTATGTTTAAGTTTTCTCATATTATGTTTATTATTATTTTCTTTCTTTTGCCCGAAAGTTTTGACTAGGGAATAATAAATTATATCATCATCATCATCATCATCATCATCTCTCTCTTTCTTTCTTTCTTTTTCTGTAAAAATCATGCAAAATTTAGCGCATCGTTGAAGCAGATATTGCAGCTATGTTGAAGCCTCGGCTAGTATTACAATCTGTTATTTCTTATTATTGCTTATTTTTGCAAAATAATTTGAACAGAATTTTTAATTTTCTTGTTTTATAAATTACTTATTTCTAAATTTTTTTTTACATAGTTGAGAATGTCATTTCTAAAACTGAATTTATATTTTATTATTTTTAAAAAATGTAAGTTAAAGTACAATAATAATGAAAGAATTTTTACTGGATTTTCTCTTATTATTTAATTGAATACTGTACTTGTTGTTTAAAATTGTCATTTTTTGTATATTTTTCGGCACGCTACTCTTAGACAGTATTATGCTCCAGAGTATGAAAGAAATCTCTCTTTTTCTCTCTCGTAATTTAAGTTGAGTTTGTGTGGGTTTATTTGTGTTTAAATTTAATTTTAATTTATGTTTATTTTACCTTGTTTATTTACCATTTTTCACTTTCCTATTTTGTTCACTCAATTTCGTTTTCTCATTTCGTTTTTGTAATAATTCTTTTTCTATTAATTACCGTTAGGTATATTTTTATTTATTGGAAAGTCCGCCGGAGCACAATAAGATATATAAATAAATCAATAAATCTCTCTCTCTCTCTATATATATCAACTGTGACTGTATTATTTTCTACTATGATTATTATTATGATAATAATTATTATTTATCACAATAATAAACAATAAATTAATAAAATAATAAAATAAATAACAATAATTATTTATCACAATAATAAACAATAAAAATAACAATAATAATATTATTATTGTTATTTTTTATTATTATCACCGCTATTCTGGTTATTATTTTCATTATTATTATTACTATTATTATTTTTTGTCATTATAATTAATATTATTTTCTTCGTGTATATTAATTTTAAGTTATGTTTAAGTTTCTACGTTGTTTTTGTTACTTTTTTTTTTCCTGAAAGTCTAAGACTAGGGCATAATAAATTATATCATAATCATTATCATCTCTCTCTCTCTCTTCGTTTCCCCATCCAATAAGTGGCGATCGTTACATTTTTTTTCGAATGGCTAATGGTCATCTCGTTTCGAAAAGATCAGCCACTGGGACACCGAATTCTAGCTCTTCATAAATGGCTGTCGGTGCGTTATTGGGCCAAGTTAGATTGAGTAATCCTAATGATTCGATCTCGGCTCGTATTCTACCTTATGGTACTGTTAATTTCCCAGAGCCCCTCCTCTTGCTCCCGAGTTTTCTCTTTCTCGTTGATCCACATGTTTCGGTTGGCTTTGGCACCTCCTCGTGCCGCCCGAGCCCCAGTCACAGCGGATAGACAGCGATGGTAAAAAAAGATATCGCCGCTGTAATGAAGACATTAGCCGGGCGAAAAGGTCTTTCGGAAGACGTCAAGGTTCCAAGAGGCCTCGACCAACCGACAAAATCCTATATATATGGGGCATTCCATGCCGATTCGACCTCGATTTGACCCTTCACCTCTCCGATTCGACCCGCGATTTTTTATATTATAGTACTATCTCTAAAAGGCACTCGAGAATTTTTTCAGATTTTTTCGGAACGATTTGACCCCACAAGATTTTTTTATAAACAAAAAATTAACGCCTAAATTTAAAAATCGGAAAAAAATCACAAAAATCCTGTATCAGGTATCGAACACTGTGAGCGTTGAAAAAAAAGTAGACGCGTGATTCGTTTGGCCTACAGCGCGCTTTTTTCGCAAAAAAAAATGAAAAAAAAATTTGTTTAAATAGAATCAATAGCCCAGAAAACACGAAAATTCTAATAAAAATTGGAAACAATTCTGGTGAATTGTCCATGATGTCATGTAATTTTTTTCCTCTTTAACTTTTTTTTATTTTTTCTCTTTCATTGTTTTTCATTTTTTTTTTTCGAAAAAAGCGCTCTGTAGGCCAAACGAAGCGCGCGTCTACTGTTTTTCAACGCTCACAGTGTTTGATACCTGAAACAGGATTTTTGTGATTTTTTTCCGATTTTTAAATTTGGGCGTTAATTTTTTGTTTGTAAAAAAATATTGTGGCGTCAAATCGTTCCGAAAAAATCTGAAAAAATTCTCGAGTGCCTTTCAGAGATAGTACTATAAGATAAAAAATCGCGGATCGAATCGGACAGGTGACGGGTCAAACCCAGGTCGAATCGGCATGGAATGCCCCATATATATATACGATTATGGGCGCTCCGTACTCCGTAGCTTTTAACTACGCTTTCGGCGAAGTGATTTACGCGTTGGCAAGCTATAATTATTAAAGTGCCGCGCCGAATCGCTTCCACGTATATATATATATATATATATATATATATATATATATATAAGTAACCCTCGACTCGTTTTAAAACTCCGCCGTCTGCAATATTACCCCGTGCCCACTTGCCTCGTGACACGTATACACGTGTGCGTATACAACACTCGGATCCTCATCGAGGGATACTTTGATCGGTCAGCCTGCAACTTTGAGGTCATAAGATCGCCGGTAACATCACGCGCCCATATTGCCAAACTCGTGACCCATGTATAGGGACCTTTCTTTTCCAGCCACCATAAAACGTATCCTCGCTTTCCGGGTTCTTGATATCTCCGAAAAATTACACGGTAATCGATCATAAAGAAGTTTGTTTGGGTTTGTTTGGGTTTATTTGGGTTTGTTTGGATTTATTTGGGTTTGTTTGGGTTTGTTTGGATTTGTTTGGGTTTGTTTGGGTTACACGGTAATCCATCCACCCACGGAAAAATTACACGGTTATCGATCATGAAGAAGTTTGTTTGGGTTTGTTTGGGTTCGAAAAGTTTCGTATGGAAATGTTCATCCGGAAAAGTGGTCACTAGAAGTAAAATTATTTTTTCCATTTCTCCATAAAACGACTAAAACATTTTTTGGTAATTGCATTAATTATAGTTTTTTTTACTGATGTTCGTTATTCCTTTGAGTGAATGCGAATAATTTTACAATATTATATAATTTATAATTAATATATAATAATAATTAGTAATTTATTGGTTATAATACTTATTATATTATATAATTTATTTTATATATTTTTTATTTAATTATAAATATAATAAATTATATTTGTAATAAAAGATTATATTTTATATGGAAAAATAATTATATAAGTAAAACAAAAATGTTATCCATACTATTTTGCATTTGTGGAGAAATTTCGTTCGTTTTCAAACTATCTCGTAATAAACGTTTTAATTAAAGCTTTAATCTTAATTAAAATGTTTTATTTAATTTATTAAAGTCAGATTATCTACGTTGGGTAAAAATTAAATTGCTTTTCCTTCACTGAATTATTTACATGTCAAATACATCTATATGTATATACAAATGAGCAAGTCTCTTGCAATATTGAAGTTAGTGGTAGACATCTCTTACCGGAACTGCGATTAAAACGAGCTCGCTCAAAGAAATATTTTTATTGACAATTTTTTTTTTTTATTTACACAGAAGAATCTGTCATTACGCTTTAATGCACCAATTATCCTTCGACTATGGACAGGATTACTGGACTATTCTGACGGAAAAATGACTTTCATCTGGCAGAAGGAAGAGCACGATAAGTAATTAAACAACCTCGATAGCAGCCTTCGTGATATCGGTCGGAGCACACTCCATTTAACAGCCTGGGAACGAGGAGGATGCAAGAGATGAAGCGAGAAAAGGTGAGGCAAAATGGGGTGCGCGGAATTGAGGGTTAAAGCTACAGAACCTCAGACGGTGAGAGAGAGAAAGAGAGAGAGAGAGAGGGAGAGAAGGAGAGAGTTGACGGAATTGCGAGGATAGTGTGTGGAGAAGACGCCTGTATCCGAACAAGCTCATCTCTGACGACTTTCGTTACGAGCTGCGAAACACGCCCGCTGTTCACGTGTGAGCGAGCAGATACTGATGAAACACTTATGCTTTCAGACAAACCCAAACAAACCCAAACATAATCATACAACTCCGAACAAAACCAAACAAACCCAAACATAACCGAACAAACTCGAAGAAACCCAAACAAAATTAAAAAAGCCCAAACAAAACCAAACACACCCGAAAAAAACAAAACAAACCGGAAAAAAAAACAAACGAACGCAAACAAACCTAAAAATACCAAACAAACCCAAACATATCCAAACATAATCAAACAAACCCAAACATAATCAAACAAACCCGAACAAAACCACATAAACCCAAACATAACCAAACAAAATTAAAAAACCCAAACAAAATTTAAAAAACCCAAACAAAACCAAACACACCCGAAAAAAACAAAACAAACCCGAACAAACCCGGAAAAAACAAACAAACGCAAGCAAACCCAAAAATACTAAACAAACCCAAACATACCCAAACATAACCAACCAAACCCAAACAAATCCCAAACAAAATTTAAAAAAACCGAACACACCCGGAAAACATAACACAAACCCTAACAAACCCGAAAAAAACCAAACAAACGCAACTAAATCCAAAAAAAAAACAAACAAATGCAAACAAATCCAAACAAGCCCGAACAAAACCAAACAAAATCAAACAAACCCGAACAAACCAAAACAACCTAAACAAACCCCAAAAAAAACAAAGAAAACCCGAGAAAAATAAAACAAACTCAAACAAACCCGAAAAAAACCAAACAAACGCATTCAAACCCAAAAAAACCAAACAAACGCAAACAAACCCGAACAAAACCAAACAAAATCAAACAAACCCGAACAAACCAAAACAACCCAAACAAACCCAAAAAAACCCAAATAAACCAAACACACCCGAGAAAAATAAAACAAACCCAAACAAACCCGAAAAAAAACAAACAAACGCAACCAAATCCAAAAAAACCAAACAAACACAAACAAACCCGAATAAAACCAAACAAACCCGAACAAACCAAAACAAACCCAAAAAAACCACAGAAACCCGAACAAACCCAAACAAACACTTCCACTCTCCAACTTGGGTACGAATGGCAACGACTCAAATGATATTGATCAATGTTCATTCGTTGGAACCAACCACCAAAGATACCCAATGTTAGGTGTAGTAAAAAGAAATCCATTATTTTTTTAGTTCGATTGTTTGGGTTTGTTTGGATTGCGGTGTCAACCAATCGCAAATTGCGTCAACCATTCACAAAAATATATATGTATACATCGGTCGTTACTCGTAGCCTGTTGCAGTCGGCGAGGAAGAGGGATGGAGAGGAAGCGAAGGAGCGGAGGGAGGTGAGGCAAGAGGGTGTATGTAATGACTTCATCAAGTCGCTGCCTTCCAGGATGTGATTAAAGTAATTACATCGGACCGGCACGCTCGCGCACGATGAGTTATCCACCTTGCGCCGCATAGATCGTGTCGTTTTCAAGTACAGTCAAACACACACGTGTTACACAAGAAGAATATTTATTATGATGATCGTACGTAGTTTTCTTTCCCGAAACGCTTTGATGATGATGATGATGATGATGATGATGATTTAATGATGGGCGACACGAAGGTCTTCAGAAGGAGATTTATATAAGCGCACTTTGGTCAATTTATCGAAAGGAGATTTTGGTGAGGTTGGTGTTCAAATGGGGTGATCGGATATTCAACCTGTCGTTCGAAAAATATTTGTAATTAAAGGGGACTTGTGGCACATTAACTGGAGGTCTGAATTGAGTACTGAGGTCTGGATTGAACCAAAACTAATTAACTGGACGTCTAAATTGACCAGTTACTGAGGTCTGAATTGAACCAGAACTAATTAACTGGAGGTCTGAATTGGGCAGTTACTGAGGTCTTAATTGAACCAGAACTAATTAACTGGAGGTCTGAATTGACCAATTACTGATTTTCGAATTTAACTAGAACCCATTGACTGGAGGCCTGAATTGACCACTTACTGATGTCCGAATTGAACGGGAACTAATTAGCTGGAGGTCTGAATTGGGCAGTTGCTGAGGTCTGAATTGAAACAGAACTAATTAACTGGAGGTCTGCATTCAACCAGAACTAATTAACTGGAGGTCTTAATTGAACCAGACCTAATTATCTGGAGGTCTGAATTGAACCAGAACTCATTAGCTGGAGGTTTGAATTGAACCAGAACTCATTAGCTGGAGGTCTGAATTTACCAGTTCTTGAGGTCTGAATTAAACCAGAACTGATTAACTGGAGGTCTGAATTGACCTGTTACTGATGTCCGAATTTAACTAGAACCCATTAACTGGAGGCCTGAATTGACCAGTTACTGATGTCCGAATTGAACCAGAACTAATTAGCTGGAGGTCTAAATTTACCAGTTACTCAGATCTAGATTGAACCAGAGCTAATTAGCTGGAGGTCTGAATTGACCTGTTACTGATGTCCGAATTCAACTAAAACCCATTAACTCGAGGCCTGAATTGACCGTTTACTAACGTCTAAATTGAACCAGACCCAATTATCTGGGTCTTTGAATAGCCTACATCCTACGATCTGGCTTGAACCAGAACCAATTAACTGGATATCAGAATCGAGTACTTACCAACTTCTGATAGTAGAACTTTTCAAAAACAAATAACAAGTGAACGATGACGAATACCAGCAAGGACCATATTTGCACGAAGAACTGCATTCATAGTTGGTCGCCTAATTATCAGGAAAAGCGAGGAGGAGTTACGAGAAAAGGGGAAGGGGAAAATGGAGTTGCAGGAAAAGGTCATGGCGGTTGGTAGATCCGCGAAAATCTTGACGAGGAGAATTATACTTCTTCGGTATAAAATAAACGTTGAAAACTTGAAATTCAGCCCCCCTCAGCTGGTTCCAACTTTGAACGAGATACAAGCACAACCTTAGTGCTGAGGATCCACGAAAATATTCTTGTCTATGTGTATGTGTTTGAGTGTGATATTCCCTGCAGTGTGACGAAGACTTAAATTGTTTAAGTAGCAAGAAATGTAAGAATAAAAGGACAAAGAAAATGAGAATAAAGGGATAGTAAGAAAGGAGTCGTCCAGTGGAATGCAAAAGCTTCACTAATTTCGCGGGTTATAATTTTACCATCGTTACGCGCTCGGGTGCTTCGCCCTCCATCAACTCACTCTCGTTTTACGGCATATCTGAGTTACAAGAGTAGTATTGGGGCTATACGTAAAATTCACCTTGCACGCGTCTCCTCCAATGCCACGGAACCCCTAGGGCGGATCCTGGGGATTTTAGCACGTGATAAAATGTCGACAGCGCCCCTTTAGTTATCGAGCCTGTTTATTAATTATTTTATATACATACCGAAATAAATATATATATTTATATATTTATATATATGTGTACAGTCTTGTTAAAAAATATAAAAAACCATATCATTTTGAGATTATCGTTATATAAAAATGTATAGCGTTTTCATCATTTCTTTTATTCAATTGTTTATGCAAAATACACTTTTTATTGGATAACGTGTCAGAAAAACACTAATGAAAATTGATACGGGGTGAGTTAAAAATAACGAGGTTTCTAATATTCAGTGTAAAGAGCTGAAAATGTATTTCCTTATTTTGGAAAAAGACATTATTATTTTGGATGTTTTTTTTTATTGTTTTTTTTTGCTTTTTCGAAAATTTGAATTTTTAAGTACGCTGTTTTTTTCGTGGGATGCTGATATCAAAATGCTAACGTCACAGATGGAAGTTTTTATTTATTGAATGGTATAAAGTGATAAATGGTCGAAAGTATTTAATTCTCGAATAATAATTGAATAATTATCGAATTATAATTGAATAATTATCGAATAATAATTGAATAATTATCGAATAATAATTGAATAATTATCGAATAATTATTGATTAATAATGAATGAATATTAAAAATTATGATGAAAAATTAATAAATAATTAAAACCTCCAGGATTATTAAATTTATCGATTATAAAAATATCGTTGAATAGACCCAAACCCAAACCCAAACCCAAACCCAAACAAAATTATCATTTAATAGACAGCTTGTACGGAAAATATGTTTTCTAATTCGTATTTAATTAATAATTTAATTGAAAGCCTCCAAAATAAAAAGTTGTCAATTATGAAACGAAACTTTTTGGGTACTTCGCTGGACTCGAGTGTGATCCAAATGGAACGACGCGTAGGAAAGTTGTGTAAGTGTCAACTCATACATGCCAAAGGGTCAGACGAAAAGCTTTATCCAATTTCCCAGCGAGTTCGGTCGGAAAAACAAACGGACACAATTTCCAAAATGGAATTAATCGGAGCAAGCAAATCTACCCTCTTTCACGGGGCGTTTATGATTATCGTCTGGAGAGCTCGTAACGTTCGTTTCGAGGTTTATGCTGGCTGTTAAAGAAGTCTCCAACGATCGGAAAAAAAACGAAAAAAAAAACAAAAAAAAAAACGATGACGAAACGGAACGTTGACGAAATAAACTATTTTTGTAGAGAACGAAGATAATCCCGGACGAAAAACTTGAGTTCACCCATAATATGACCAAATCAGAGGCGACGAAAAGATCCGTCAGTCCAAAAAAGCCAGACATTGAATAGATAAGGATAAGGGTCGAGCAAAAAGGGCTTCTCGCAGGGTCTCTTGAGCGACGACGAGAAACAAATATTCCACGTTTGACGCGACCATAAATCGAACCATTTCTGATATATATAGAAATATTAATCTAGGAAATTAATTAATTTACAAGATAATAAAAAATCGATTTTTTCTATTCTATCTATTTTACGAACTGAATTTCGATAAATCACTATCGATTTATAAATAAAGCGATTCTGATAAAAGTTCACTATTATTATAGCCCAAAACCAAAATGTCCAGCAAAAAAAAATATTCTCAGCTATAGAAAAAATAATAACGAAAAATTTGCAGTCCCAAATAAATTGGTATACAAAAGAAAAGGTTGTCTTTTTTTATTTTATTTTTCACCCTCGTTTGGTCGGATGAGAGTTTGTTTGGGTTTGGGTGGGTTTGTTTGGTTTTTTTTGGATTTGTTTGGATTTGTTTGGATTTGTTTGGGATTGTTTGAATTTGTTTGGTTTTTTTGGATTTGTTTGGGTTTGTTTGGATTTGTTTGGGTTTGTTTGGGTTGAAAAGCTATAGAAAAAATAATTCCGAAAAATTTGGAGTCTCAATTGAATTGGTATACAAAAGAGCAGGTTGTCTTTTTTGATTTTACATTTCACCCTCGTTTCATCGGATGAGAGTTTGTTTGGGTTTGTTTGGATTTGTTTGGTATTGTTTGGGTTTGTTTGGTATTGTTTGGGTTAATTTGGATTTCTTTGGGTTTGTTTGGGTTTGTTTAGGTTTCTTTGGGTTTGTTTGGATTTCTTTGGATTTCTTTGGATTTGTTTGGGTTTGTTTGGGTTAACACGCGATATTATAAAGATTGGATTGTGCGAAGTGGATGGCCAATGATGAGACGGAATGTTGGCGACATCCTGGCGCCGATTGTCTTATTACACATGTTCCTCAACATCGCCTCGTATCTCATTCTCACCAAAAGCCTCATGGATATGTATTACGAGCTCTCAATAGCGGAGAAGTCGACCATAACAAGATTCAGGCCGGAGAAGACACGAGATCTACCAACTACACGAGTCCTGATATAAGTATAAGTATATGAAGACAGGATACTTCAAACTTACCACGAATTACCTCGACACGAATCCAGCACATTTAATTCTCAACCTATGCGAACGTAGGTCGTTTCAGCCGGGTCCAAACTTTCATTAAAAAATTTCTCGAACGTATAATTATTTAATTATAATTGAATAATTATAATTATTATTCATTATATTATTAAATATATTTATATATATATATATATATAAATATATATTATGTATTCATTATAATTCAATAATTAAAAATAATGAATACAGAATAATTATTATCTAATTAATCATTTATTTTATTATATAATTATTTCCTCCATGAATATGATTGTATTTTTTTTTCTATAAAGAGCAACCTTTTTCCTTTAAGAAACTGCTATTGAGAAAAAACATTTCCCAAATTTTTATCTACGCTATATTAAAAAAAAAAACACGTTTCTTTGCAACTTCTTAAATTTTCGATGAAAAAAATTTACTATAAATTAAAAAAAAATAATAATAACTGTTATTTCTTGAAAAGTATATTCTAAATATATATCATGAATTTTTGCAGATTTTTTTATGAATAATTGTGGCCGTGGTAGCGCGGAGACAAAAACGACCCAAGTTGAAGGGATGAAGGTGCCTAAAATACCATCACGGGTTAAGGGTCAATAAAATGTCATTTCGAAGATATTGGGATTAACCGAATTTCGAGTAAGGGAACGATCGGCTACTACGACCGTGTTCTTTCAAGTTTTGAAATTGACGTCTCCAAATTTGCTGTTCACGAGACACGTATACTTGTAGGCGCGGTTTCTACATGGGCTAACTAACACATTCGCGTGCTGGTATTAAGTCATTACGTACAGGGCCCGGTCCTAATAATACCCTACGCTTCAGAATCTCTACTACAGTGTGAATATATATGAACGTATGAAAATGTACGTGTGTATAGCGATGCGAAGAAAGCGAGAAGTCCCGTCCGTTGGAGGTGTATCCTCAAGTGGCCAACCCGGACAAGACGTGCCGCAAACCTATCCCACTCCCGCTCGTTTTTCTTGCTCATGGTGGTTCTCAATCCATCTTTACATTTGTTTGGGTTTGTTTGGGTTTGTTGTTTGGGTTCTTAATCCATCGTCAAATTTGTTTGGGTTGTCAAACCATTTTCAAATTTGTTTGGGTTTGTTTGTTTGTTGTTTGGGTTGTCAAACCATTTTCAAATTTTTTTGGGTCTGTTTGTTTGTTGTTTGGGTTGTCAATCCATCTTCAAATTTGTTTGGGTTTGTTTGGGTTCTTAATCCATCTTCAAATTTGTTTGGGTTTGTTTGGGTTCTTAATCCATCTTCAAATTTGTTTGGGTTTTATTTGTTTGTTGTTTGGGTTCTCAATCCATCTTCAAATTTATTTGGGTTTGTTTGGGTTCTCAATCCATCTTCAAATTTGTTTGGGTTTCATTTGTTTG
>JAPYZJ010004780.1:0-33129 GCA_030522765.1 Ophioninae sp. B BG-2022a
GATTATGCAAAGTACGAAAACAGTGGGAAATTCCGTAATTTTCGAAGTGACGTACCGGCTACAAAAAAAATCGCAAAAATAAGAATGAAAAAGCAAAAGCAAGCGATTTTTATCCTCTTTGAAACGCCGTTTGGTAAATTGAGTTACGATCATTTTTCGCCGAGATATCGAATTTAATGTCAGAATAAAAAACTTAGAAAAAGCCTGTACTTAGAAAAATGGTGATCCCGAAATTTAGAGATTAGATGTTCCTAGAGGTTACTATTAGCTTCAGTTTCGTTTGTTGAACAAATTTTTACGATTTTTTTTCGCCGAGAAATTCGATTTTTCGTCCAGATAAAAAAATTATTGGATGCCTAATACTTTTAGCCAAAGCTGTATATATATATTATTTAAGTGTACACAATTATTAATTATCATTTTTTAAACGAATTGCTCACGAGCCACGTAATATTGAAATTCGTCTGCATTTTTCAGATTTTCGAAAAATAAAGTGATTTAGAAAAAAATCTCGCATTCACAAAAGTGTGACGAATTTTTTCTCAAGCTTTTCACGAGGTTCGGAATAATTTAGTATAATCTTAAAAATGACGACACGAAGGAAAACACCCATGGAATTTAAATGCTACAAACGTCAATTCTGTTAATGTAATCGAAATTTCGTTTCAACCGGATGCCACGCGAAATTTCTTTGACTCGGTTGAAATTTATTCAAATCGAATAAATCCATTTTTTTCTACAGCGCAGAATACGCCCAGATATTAAAGAAAAAAAAAAAGATGAGGAAAGAACTGTGAAAAAATAACGCTCGTTGGATTCTCATCCCATGAAACGTTTCATCCGAAAGTAACTCGATCGTCGTCGACGACGTAAGAAAGTCACAGCTGGCACCCTGGCAAAAATTACGAGGTGTGCTCCATAGCATCGAGCTTTTGCGTTGCTTTCTCTCCGCATATCTCAACTCCCGGCTGACAAATGACGAAGCCAACTTTTATTATTTTAGATGTGGACCATCAGTGATCGCATCCCCCTCACGACTCTCGATCTACTTTTCTCTCTCTCTCTCTCTCTTTCATATTTTTTTTCTCCGCACAGTTCGCGAAAAAGACAAAAAGTTTTCGAGCCTCACCGAGGGGCGAAAAAAAGTGTCGCTGTTGGTAACGCACGAGCTGTTTTGAGGTTTGACAAATTGCTCGAGATTTTATTGCACGAACTCACGTTTGTGATCCTTGAGAGGACAAAAAGTCGATACGTGACGTTAGATTTTTTTCTCTTTTAATTGATTATTAATGATTATCATAGTCGGAATTTTCGAGCCAGTCGAGTGATGAAAAAGAGGGTAAAAATTAAAAAAAATTTTCCGCGCCTTTTTTTTGGATTGCGTGGAAAATAGGGATTCTAAAAATTGTTGGGCAAAAGATCGAAAAACTAGAATCTTGAAGCTTCAAAATGCTTTTTTTGTCATCCCGATACAATGATTTTTTACTTGAATACAGTCCGTCAAAAATCACCGAAAAATTTGAAATTTTTTGTTTGCTCCTTTAATTTTTGTGCGTAGTATAATTACACAGCATTTTGGAAAATGACCAACGAAAACGAGTTATACAAGTCCAAAACATTGGATGGTCATTTTCCAGACAATGGTTGGTCATTTTTCATTTTCAATAAAAAAAAACAACATTTGACTAACGTAGAGTCAATCTAAACCCAAACAAACAAACCCAAACAATCATCTTTATTATTCTACAACAATTTATCTCAATCCGAGTTTCGTTTGCTTTCAACCCAACCACTGTAAAAAAACCTCTAATTCCAAAAAAAAAAAACATTGAACTATGACCTACCAATTGGGTCCATCATTGATCCCAGTAAATGCTCGTATCTAGAATAAAGAGGAAACCCGCTCAAAAAAAGGGGTTCTGTTTTTCCCTCTCCGGAAGTGTCGTCGAAGGGGGTGGAAAAAATTGGTGCCCAATCACCCTTCTAGGGATTGGTACCCACGGGTTACTTTTACAAGCGAGAAAAAAATCAAGAGAAAATAGAAGAGGGCGAAAGAAAAAAAAAAAAAAAAAAAACCCCAGGGCTGTCTGATAAAGAAAAATATTACGTAGCCAATATGGGACCCCTTGTATTCAAAGTCAGTCTGTCTTTCTGTACTACGACGAGGAACGAAGAGAGCAAGATTTGACTCGAAACCTTTTTCCTCCCCCCCCCCTCCCCCTTCCCCTCTCCTCCCCTTCCCCTCTCCTCCTCCCCTCTCTCTTTATCCCGCCCCGATCGTTCTTCTACTCTCTATGCAAACGAAGGATCGTTACGTTACGTTACACGCCCCGAGGTATTACATATAACTATACGTATAATATATAATGCAGTACTCATATCGTAACGCACAGACGAAAACACACACACGCATACGTGGATACACAGATGTAGACACATTGATTCGGCGTGAGAGAGGATTGATCGAGTGCTTCTCAATTTCGAAACTCCTCCCTCTATACCCCGATCACCCCTCGACGTTTCCCCCCTCCCCCCTCCCTTTTCGACGCAGGGTCTAACCCTGCGTTATTCAACCCCCTCGAGCATCCCGAACATTTTTTCAAAATCCCCCTTCACGAAATTGGATGTACTTTTCTACGTAACCACCGAATCGTACGAGTTCGCCCACTAAATTTCTTTTTTTTTTTGGGGTGGGGGGGGAGGGTGTTTGGGTAGCGAAGACGAGTTTGGATTGACCAGAAGACTCGAAATTAGGAAATGAAATTTTTTTGTATAGGTTAGGCCGGTGAAAGACGATATTTGTTTGGGCTTGTTTGGGTTTGGTAGTTTTGTTTTAAACAATGAAAAAAAAAATGAAAGGGAAGCTAGAAATTTATAAGACTTGGAGTTTTGTTTCCAAAGGAATAAATCGAAACGAACGTTAAAATTGAGAAAATTTGTAGTTTTGTATACAAACAAACCCAAACAAACGGAAAAAAATACAAAACATGTAGTTTTGTACCCAAACAAACAAACAAACCCAAAGAAACTCAGGAATTTACAAAACTTGTAGTTTTGTACCCAGACAAACACAAAATTTTACTAAGCTTGTAGTTTTATACTCGAGCAAACCCAAACAAAGCCAGAAATTCACTAAACTTGTAGTTTTATACTCAAACGAACGCAAAGAAACCCAGAAATTTACAAAATTTGTTGTTTTGTACCCAAACCAACAAACAAACCCAAACAAACCCAAAAATTTACAAAACTTGTAGTTTTCTACCCAAACAAACCCAAAAAAAACCCAGAAATTTACAAAATTTGTAGTTTTGTACCCAAACAAACAAACAAACCCAAACAAACTTAGAAATTTACAAAATTTGTAGTTTTGTACCCAAACAAACAAACAAACCCAAACAAACCCAAAAATTGTAGTTTTCTACCCAAACAAACCCAAAAAAAACCCAAAAAATGTACAAAACTTGTACATTTCGGAATATTCAAATTCGGGATTTTGAACCTTTTGGTCCTTCGAAGTTCGAGTTTCCTACCCAACCCATTATTTTATTTTTTTTTCTTCACTCAATGCTTCTTTTTCTTGATGTAAATAGTTTGGTTATTGCTTGATAAGGCGAAAGAGAGCACAAATTTAACCCCGTGAATCCTTTCGCGTCTTTTCACGGTTAGTAGCAAGTCACTCGGGGAGATTTTCTTTCTCGAGCTAATGTACTTTTTCTCTCGTGCTTTGAACTCCCTCCCCCCCCCCCCCTCTTCCACCACTCCCGAAAGATTTTATAATCCGATCGTTCCACGGTTGCTCCAATTTTCTAACGGAATTGAGATGCCTCAATGAAAAACCAGGACGATCAATCTTTTCGCGTTTATTGCCATGGATTCGTGACTAGCAGGAAAGAAATTGAACTTCCGGGTTGGCTTGAATGAACGAGGATTTTCGTTAGAGACGATACCTAATGGAGGCTGATTTTAGTTTAAAAACTTTCTCGATTTTTTCAAGTCTGCGAAAGTTTGTGGACGCAGTGGTGAAAATCAAACAATTCGTGGGTAGTTGAAATCATCATTTTGGAATGCTGCACAATTAAGATGTTTTTCAGATCAGCTGATTACCTGGAAAAGCTGGGAAGATGGAGTGCCAAATAGGATGAATTTAGTATCCTCCATCTCTGATCAGTTTGTTTGGGTTTGTTTGGGTTTTCCAGGGTTTTTGGATTTTTCCTAGAAAAATGATTTTTTTCGGTCTAGGATTTAGGTTTTGTCGATTTGAATGTTACCAGTTT
The DNA here is from genome assembly GCA_030522765.1 of Ophioninae sp. B BG-2022a. NCBI lineage: Eukaryota > Metazoa > Arthropoda > Insecta > Hymenoptera > Ichneumonidae > Ophioninae sp. B BG-2022a. The sequence goes on from JAPYZJ010004780.1 coordinate 4,275, forward strand.
CGATGTTTGGCTAAAGCTAATTATGGAGCTTTTTTCCCCCTATCTAGAAACATTTCGTCACCTACTCTCCCAGAATTGCTAAAAAAAAGAAACATCTGTTAATTAAATCGTCCATCCGACTTTTTTCACCTAGCTATGACAGAATCATCATGAAAAGCGAGAACAAGAGGAATCAGGGCTAGGGTGTTGATAAAAAAAAGCTGGATCAAGAATTTCCACGTATTCTGCGCTTGACGTAACGCGACATGTTTGATATACGTATCCGAGGACTCGTCGCAGGGGTGGTGCCGGACTCTCCGTTCGTTTCACTTTGCAGTTGGCAGCTTTAACACTTTGACTGCCACGGGGGTCACCAGTGACCGGAGCACCCATATGAAGTACGTTGCAGAAATTTAACGTGGCAGTCAAAAGGTTTACGCTGATATCCGAAAGGTTACTGACGTAAACTCGTATTTTCGTCCACGTTTTAACCAGTGAAAAAACTCAAAATAAAAAAATCAAATAAAAAAATTAATATATATATTTCAATAAAATCAAAAATATACACAAAAAAAAAATATATATATATAGACAGTAGGTACAACAGGACCAATCTCTCTATCCCCTGGATTGCCAAATATTTCATTTCGTCCCTTCGCAAACATTTGATTTTGGCTCAGGTGCGCCTTTGTCAATTTTCCATGTTCATTTGTACGGCCGTAGAATAAAACCAGGGACGCCTGAATTTTTTTTTATTTTTAAACGTTCGGGAATTTATTTCTGTAGGGACGATCCACTCTATCCACATTCCGATCATTCTATACGTACAAATACCTCAATGAGAATTGTACGATTCGTCGTTTGATCTCCCAACGAATAACTGTCTATCGGGTGAGTCTTCAAAGAACCATATATATTAAATTTTCAATTTTCAATTTTTCAAAGCACAGTGGGACCGAGAGGATAACGCGGATTTTTCGTGAGCTTCCTTTCCCTTTTTTTTTTTTTCATTCTCTTATGTTCGGTGCGGTCGTGATCCAATACCCCCCAAAACGCACTATTGTTAAAACCACCCCTTTTCTCTTTTTCGTCTTTTCCGAAGTCCACGTCGGAGCTGAAAGCCTCGAGTATTCCCGTTCTTCTTCACTGTCGTTATCTATAAGTCATTTGAATAGGGTTTAAGGTTACTCTCGAAAAATCCTCGTTAAGCCGGAGAAAGATTTCTCCAGGGCGAATGCCCTGGTCTTGGTGTTAGAAAAGAGGGTAATTATGCAGTTTAAGGACTTTTCCGATATTTCGTCGGGGGAAGACTGAATTTTTTTCATTAATACAATAAGTTATGGGGTTTTAAAGTTTTCGTAAAGATATAAGAAAATACGACGTTTAAAAATATTTCTCGGTATATTTAAACTCTTTTTAATCGGAAATGAAAATTTCCGAAAAATTTTAACGCAATTTTATCGGAAACTTTTAACCCAAACAAACAAACCCAAACAAACCGACGATATGGTCATCGCGAATATCATATGGACGGATATATTGCCGAATTGTTCTTCAAGCATCAACATCCAGACTATCGTGATTCGATTCTACGTGATTTTTAAAGTCGTCGCAGCGACGAAAGAAGAACAATCGAAATAGATTAATAGATAAATCATGGTCAAAATCAATGTCTATTATTTCTCCAAAAAAATCCATAAAACCCCGTAACCTATGGTATCAATGGAAAAATTCATCCTTCCCCGACGAAATATCGATAGTGACCAATGAAAGCAACTCATAAAGAAATTCCATTGTTTTTCCGAAAATTCATCTTACCTCTTCACAGAAACTTCAAAACCCCATAACTTATGGTATTATTGAAAAAAGTCAGCCTCCCCCGATAAAATATTGTAGGAACGTGGAAATAGAAAAAAGAGAAATCAAAAAATATATCGTGTTTTGTTATTGTTTATTTTGGGGGAGCTGTGGTCAGCTGCGGAAAAAGAAATGAGTTACTGTTATGACAGACGCCGTTGTAGAAACATCATCGATCTAATAAACCATTTATTCAATTTGCATTCCCTCGACTCTCTTTTACGTGGAACAAATTAAATTATCCTACAATATCAATGGTCGTGACCAATGAAAGTAACTTGAAATAAAAAACAAAATTTTCCATTGTTTTTCGAAAAAGTCATCAAACCTGCATAATTACCTCAAAGAGTAGAGATTTCAAGAGAAACGAATGACTCGATAATTCGAAAAATCGTTCATCAGGCCCAGTGAAGGCGTTTTTCAGGCCCTCCTGGAAATTTGAACGATTTATTCGGATCGAGCCAACACTTTCTTCGAGAAATCACGACTAGCGTTGGTTCCCGAGTTGCCGTGCGTGGAATATTAAATTCACGCGGAATTCGGCGAACTTTACGAGGAAAAGCATTATGCGGTTGGACGATGGTTGTTCGCTGGTTGGGATATGATGTAGTACCCAAGTTTTCAAGCGAGGAAGTCCTCTCTGCTTTCAGCATCTTCCTTTCCTTCGCCAACTATCATCATCCCCCCCCCACCCACCCCCGATGTCTTTCCCTTTCTTCGGGTAATATTTTCTTCCCGTTCCAAACGGCTATAAAAGAGACACGGATGGTACACACAGACCAACAGGCATATACGAAAGCACCCTTGCTCTTTTACTCACGTTCTCTCGTTTCGGCATAGCTTAGAGGCCAGCAATCTTTTATTATTAGCGCAGGGCTTTTGCCAGACAATGAAACGAACGGAACGGAATATGATATTGTAGAACAGCCAAAGTCTCTCTCTTACCGTTCTCTCTGTCTCATTCTACGCTTCCTTATTTTCCATTGGCCCTACTCTACCAGCAACTCACCAAAAGGGAAGCTATATTGTCGGTCTCTTTGAATTTTAAAGTCAACGATCGATACAACTCGCGAGGGGGTGGATGCGCCTTTAGCCATATATTCCATCCTCTCCCTTCGGCCCTTTGCTAGAAACATTGGTCTTCTACCAGTCCTGGCTCACCATCACCCTCTTCTTCGTCTATACCCGAACATAACTTTTCCCTCGATTTTCATTGTTTATTTGATATCTTACGTGTTACGGGGTTTGCCAATACAGGTCTGATAGTGGACCACACTGCTTTCACTCTTTTTCTCCACCATCCAATCATTTAACGTTTAAACATCAGGGTTCGGAACGTAGAAAGTCCTTTTTTTCGTCGATTCGTTCTATTGGGTAAGAACGTGTTCGGCCTAACTCGAAAACTATTTGGGTGGTAGTTTTGAAATTTAGCGCAGAGGTACCTCATGATGTGAGCAATGATGCTTTCTTATTTATAGATGGCTCAGTCGCGTCTGTTGGGAATTATCGGCTTCGATCTCCGAGCCACAGTTTTTTACTGATTTCCAAAGTGCAGCTTGACAGAACGATTTTTTTTCTGATTTGCTCGTGAAAATCCCTGGCTATATTCGATTCGGTTATTCTGGAGATGTACCATTAGTTCCTCTCCAGTGGTAAAACGATGTTTCCTGGAAAGAAATTGGATTGAATAAAAATGACGAGCGTGTTCGTGATCGATTGGGGACCCGTTGGTTGGTTGGTTGGTTGGTCCATCGAATGTCCGGCTCGTTGATCACACTTCAAGCGGACATCACTCGCGAAATCTTGGATCCGTGAAATGATTTGGCGTTTAGCCCGGCGGGCATTTGTACGTACGAAAATATTTACCCTCCCGTATTTAGTGAGATTTCGAAAGCTTTCTCGGACGCATCCACCAATACCCAAACGAATACTCATACCTCATGAGCATTGATACGAAGTTTCAACTGGAAAGTTTTAATCTGGTCGTAACTACGAATTGAGCAGCAGGACCGATACTCGGAGCGGTGACCGTTTAGAAGTGTACTAGCTAGTATCAGACAGTAGAGGTAATGCCAGATTAAATCTTGGTCCCGATATTTCAATCAAATGTTATCTTATCTTTAGCTTATCAAAAATTGGGTTTTCTCACAAAACCATTTTTTCGCCGAATTATTTTTTGATAAAGTAGGCTATAAGATAATTTAGGTTTATTCAAAAAGTCGATATCATTTCCCAAGAATTCCATTTTTAAGGAACCAGTTATGAGAAAAGTCAGGTTTATTTGCACGAGTGAATTTTCGGGAAAAAGTGATAACAAAAATCATAAGTTTATTTTCAAATTTGGTGTCCCAGTGAATCAACGATTTTTCGTGATTTTCCCAGGACGCTGTTACCAAGTGGGTATAGGGGTAGGAAAATATTCAATTGGAAAGCCTTAAATATACAAATTGTAGGAACCCAAACCCAAACAAATCAATACAAAAAATACAAGCCCAAACCTAAACAAACCCATACAAAAAGTACGAACCCAAACCCAAACAGCCATACAAATTGTATGAATTCAAACCCAAACAAATCCATACACATTGCACGAACCCAAACAAGCCCAAACAAACCCATACAAATTGTAAGAACCCAAACCCAAACAAACCCATACAAATTGTACGAACCCAAACCCAAACAAATCCATACAAATTGTACGAACCCAAACCCAAACAGCCATACAAATTGTATGAACCCAAACAAACCCAAACAAACCCAAACAAATCGTACGAACCCAAACCCAAACAAATCCATACAAATCGTACGAACCCAAACCCAAACAAATCCAAATAAATCGTACGAACCCAAACCCAAAGAAATCCAAATAAATCGTACGAACCCAAACCCAAACAAACCCATACAAAATGTACGAACCCAAACCCAAACAGCCATACAAATTGTATGAACCCGAATCCAAACAAACCCAAACAAATCGTAAGAACCCAAACCCAAACAAATCCAAATAAATCGTACGAACCCAAACCCAAACAAACCCAAACAAATCGTACGGACCAAAACCCAAACAAACCCATACAAAAAGTACGAACCCAAACCCAAACAAATCCATACAAAAAGTACGAACCCAAACCCAAACACCCATACAAATTGCACGAACCCAAACAAACCCAAACCCAAACAAACTCGAACCCAAACCCAAACAAAAAAATTCACTAAACCCGTATTTAGTGAGATTTGGAAAGGTTCCTCGTACGCACCAATACATAAACGAATACTCATAGCTCATGAGAGGCAACGCGAGAAGAGAAATGCTCGTCGGTGGTAGCAGTTGAACGCCGAGTTGATACGGCACGGAGAGCGGAAACCGTCACCAAATTGTCGCACCCCTAATGATAAATTGCGCCCTCGGCCTGGCGTTAGTCTCTCCGAGCCGAGGGACGTGCCTCCTCCCGTGTCTACCGGAGAACGAGGAACGCCAAGGAGAAACGATATCTCTCTCCTCTCCTCCCTACTATATTACGGGGAATCAAATTGCAATTTGTTATTTGTAATTCCGAGTGTCGCTTAATATACTCACTCTCTCGCCTTCTCCCACGAGACACTATAAATATACACGGGACTTTCGATGCCAAATTTATCAGAACTTCCAAAAATTACACTTGGAGTTCCACTCGATTATTGAGAAAACAAATAATTAAAAAATCTTTTTTTATTCTTTCGTATAATATATTTATCACTCCGAGTGATTAAGAATTTATTGTATTCTAAGAATAATTAATTACTTAGTTGTAGCGAAATTTATATTAAATTGAGTAAATAAAATAAATATATGTAAATATATTTATTATATATTTATATTTATATAAAATAAATATAAAATAAAATAAAGTAAAGAAAAATTATATTAAATAAATTAAATAAATTTTATTAAAATGAAGGTATTATCGTTTATCATTAAAAAATCGTAAATTACATTTCTAATTACCAAATTACAAATTTCAGTATATCAAATAATACATTATGTTATCATACGAAAATACACAAGTTTTCTTGAAAAAAAATTCCTCTTTGGAAAATCATGTAAAAATCCACTCGATAATCTAACATCATTCAAATAATAATTTCTATTATAATAAAATTAATCTAAAATAAATATTAAACATACAACGTAACAATTTGCACAAAAAAAAGAAAAATAATATTAATAAAATTATATTAATAATAATAAAAAAAATAATATAAGTTATACTATCATTTTCAATACATAAAGCTGCACTAAAATTCAAAATTATATTTTAATACGAAAACATTCGAGTCCTTGTATTATCGATAAGATATTGAAAGAAAAAAATATTTTCAAAAATGACACTTACGAGATCGGAAAAAATAAAAATCACAAATCGATCGATCGATCCATCGAGATTAGCCTATAGATATATACCCGAGAATTCTCAGTCTCGTCCGGTAGGACTCACCCTCTCTGAGACAGAAATTAACCGGTGCTTGATGAGGCCGACGAGCTCGAAACGAGGGAATGAGGAAAGACGAGACGACCGCGTATACGCGAAACAACGCTAAAAGAGAGACAAAACGGAAACGAATGGACTCTCGGTCTGTCGCGCTACCACCCCTCCAACCCCTACGAATTTCATCCGCGCCAGCTCAAATGCCACGGGAACCGAAGGGGTCGCGTGCGCGCGAGACAAACGTTAAAAGCTTGCCAAATGCGATGCGGACATTTTATTTCATTAATTCACGTTCTAGAGCGTTCTCGTGTGTAAATGTACGTGTGTACGTTCGCTGTAAAAAAAAAAGCAGACGTATAAAAATACGTCTCCCTTTTTTTTTATTATTTATTTATTATTGATTATTATTTATTTATAATATTATTATGTATAATAATTTATTTATAATAATATTATTATTTATTTATAATATTATTATGTATAATAATTTATTTATAATTATAATAATTTATTTATAATAATATTATTATTTATTCATAATTAATTAAAATCAAAAGAGTGCTCGATGTTTCGGTATATCTTTCCCCAGTCTTCGAGCTGCTTGTGTCCCAAGACGAAAAAAACCAATTTATTGTATTTAATATTTAATTATTAACGAAAAATTATATAAATTATTTAATCATTTGCTTACTAATGAGCTAAAAAGTACCAATAAGTAAGCAAGTGAATGTTAAATAATAAGTAAATGATTCATTTTATTTTATTTCTTTATTTAGTTAATTGTTAGTCAGCTAAATATTAAATAACTAAATATTAAAAATAAAGTCACTAAGATTTCGATATTTATTCATTGAAGTAATAAATAAGTCATTTTAAGGTAAATAAGTTATTTTTAAATGCGTAAATAATACGCGGAGTATTTATTTATTCATTTACTTGTTTAACAAGTAAATAACGAGGAGATATGTAACCTTCTTTTATCATTTCCATTCAGTATCCCAAAGTGTAATTTGAAATTTGATTTACTTATTATTTTTATATTTTTTCGATTTTTAATAGATCTTGGTGGATGGCCAATCAAAAAATTAATTTTTACAATGTTAATTCGATTTAGTTATTTAGCTGCAACCAAGCATTCCGTACTTTTCTCCTTTTTTCACTCTCGAATTATTTATAAAAATTTAAACTTTTTTTTAAAACAAAATTTCTCATAATTTACATAAAATAAATAAATATTAATAAAAAAATGTTTTTTTTCGTTAAAAATTGAACGAAAACGATTGTCCCGGTCGGTTCGAAATCTCACGAATCTTCGAGCTTCGGGGAAAAAAAGAAGAGATTCGGGGGTTGGGAGGGGAGAATCTCGTTGTATTCAATTTTGACTATTCAATTTTCCAGAAAAATAGCACTTTGGCCCGATCTCGAAGCTTCTGGAGAAACATTCAACCTACATTTGCCCCCCTGTAAGAGCGAGATAGAAAGAGTGAAAACCCTTCTCTCATGGTCCCCTGCGTCACCAAATATTATCGGAGAATTCGTAGCTTTTTGCCTCCGCTTGACTATATAGGTTGTGTCCCCCGGTACGAAGGGTGTGTACTCTCAGCAAGGGGTGAAAAACCGACATCGCGTTTCTGGAGAAAAGCAGAGAAAAAAAAGAAAAAAAAAAGAAAAAAAAAGAAAGAAGAAAAAAAAGGAATAAGTTCGATCAGTCAGAGGGTGGCAGTTACCGGTACGGTTATGGCTTTCGGAAGCTTCCTGGGATCCTATTCTTGCGCAAACCCGATAAGAGGCTCGTCCTGTTCCCCGCTACGACTGAAAGGGTGTATAATGGAAAAAATCGAGACTGGTGGATCGGCATCCAAGTTTTGATCTGTTCGTACTACGAATTGAGCAATAGGACCAATACTCGGAGTGGTGACCGTTTAGAAGTGTACTAGGCTAGTATCGGACGGTGGAGGGAACGCCAGATTAAATCTTGGTCTCGATATTTCAGTCTAGTGTTATCTTTAGCTTATCAAAAATTGGCTTTTCTCACAAAATCTTTTTTTCGCCGAATTATTTTTTGAAAAAGTAGGAAATTAGAGAAATTAGGTTTATTCAAAAAGTCGACATCATTTTCCAGAAATTCCAATTTTAAAGAACACGTTGTTAAAACAGTCATTTGCATGAGTGAATTTTTAGAAAAAGTAATAACGAAAAGCATTAATTTATTTTAAAATTTGTCCAACGAATCAACGATTTTTCGTAATTCGACCAGTAGCTGAATTTCGTAAGGAAATATGCGGATAGGAAAATTTTAATGAAAACCTTCAAACATACAAAAAATACGATATACATTATTTAATCCAAATAAATAAATTTTTCATTTTAATCTCAACCGAGTTTACACGTTGAAAGAAAATCGAACCATTTCTTGGGACACGTGAGAAAATAAAATGAGAATGGTTATTCGGATACGATCGAGTGGGCATATTTTTCTTCAATCTTCAGTCGTGGCAATATCAAGGCTTTCCGAAAAGCTCGCTTAAGAAGGATACGATCGAGGATTTAAGGGGTAGGCGGCCAAGTTTATTTGCATTCAGCCTCGTGGCTGATCATTCAAGCGTAGCGTTCTTCCTCGAGCGAGAAATTAGAGAACGTAAAAAAAGAAACGTCTCTACCCGAAGAAAGAGAAAAATATCGAACGCTGAAGGAAGATGATAGGAGGATAGGTTTTTGTACCGAGCAGACGTGTAACGTAAAGCAACTGGGGAAATTGGACGATTCCCCTCAGATATTCAAAACCCAACCAGCAACAGTCCCCTTACGAGCCTGGGGCCATGTAACCAAAAGGGGTAAAACGCAATGGAATTATTCATGCTATACGAATCCTCACCAACAACTGTCTGTATTTCAGTATACACAGTACACGTGTTCTCTTACGAAAATATTTATCGATCCATTTTCCTCGAGACTTCAAGAAAATTCATGATAAATTTTCATTAAAAAAATTGTTTGGGTTTTGATCCATAGTCACATCAGACAGGACCAATTTCCAACTTCATCAAGCTATAGGCATCTATTTGAAAAATCATGGATTTCTTTTTACTACACCCAATATATGTATCATCTGTTCACCAAATCTTGGTAAAATAGAGGTCGGGTAGGAAACTCAAACTTCGAATGACCAGAAAGCTCAAAATTCCGAATTTGAATATACCAAAATTACAGATTTCGTAAATTTTTGGGTTTCTTTGAGTTTGTTTAAAATCAAGGGTTTAAAACCAAGCAAACCCAAAAATTGACGAAATTTGTAGTTTCGGACTATTAAAATTCGAAATTTCGAGCTTTTTGGTTCATCAAAGTTCGTTTTTCCTACTCAGCCCCAAAGGTTAAAATAAGTACAAAAGCTGACTGAAAAAAAGTGAATACACCCACGTCACTATTTTTTTCGTTTTTTTCATAGAAAGATCCTCCTCAAATTTTATTTTTCGATGATGTCCATTCCGAGACGTTTCTCAGGGAAGAGTCACAATGTCGCATAAGGGTGTCGTATAATAAAGGGAACAAAAAGAAAAACGAAGGGAAGTAAACCTTGGTGAAAGCCACGAGAGTGGAAAGAGTGGAAAAAAAAAAGGATCAGTAGAAAAATGTCACAGGGGAACGTAGAATTGGGTCTGAAAAATGATAACTACCGGTCGTATGTATACGTTTCAACGAAAAAAAAAAAAACCGGAAAAAAAACGAAATCCCCCTGCAGATCGAGAGTCCATAGTTGAACCGCGATAAGCCCGCCAATATTTCCCCTCGCACTCAAACCTCGATGACGGAGACGACGTCCCGTAACGACCATCGATAGTCCCTTAATCGAATCATCGTCGGAGTTTTAGCTCCTTTTCCCTTCAACCCTCGGCTCTCTCAATATTTCCCTTTCTCTCACCTCGCTCGCCACAATGCTGGAAAGTGATTTTTATTTTTCCTTTATACTGATTTATACTTTTAGCCAACGCATAAAAATTCGAGTGTGATCTCCGAGGGTGCACAATTTCATCTCTTTCCAACTCTCAGAGATTTTGCTGTGAAAGAAGGAAAAACGTTTTTCGCTTCTTTCACCACAAAATTTTCCACCCCCGATCCTTGTGTGTACAAAAAACGTTTTTTAAAAGGGCGTATCTCCATTACCGAATCCAAGCTTCATCCAGCGTTGTTGCAAATCCGAAGAGCCGATCCGATACGCATCAACGAAAAAAATACACACACACAATTGTGTTTTGGGAGTTAAGGGGGGTTTTTACTCGAGACTCGTCCATGTGTGCCACGAAGGGCTCGTCCACAAGTTTGCCCCGTTTTATACGTCATTGCTTGATTCTCTCTTTCTCTTTTTTTCTCTCTCTCGTTATCTCTCCGTTACGGGTTTCCAGGCATATGCCACGTCAGGGGTAGTGTGCCACTGCACTTGTGGAAAGGCTACAGGGGTTGAGAATGCGCGAGAGTTGAAAAAAAGGGAGGGTGATACGAGAGAGTATCGTAGGAACGATAAAGGGATGAAAAGAGAGAGAAAGAGAGGGTGAGAGTTTAAGGGTGGAGAGAAAAAAAAGGGTGTGGGAGCTCATAATTTTCAGATTTATGTACAAATGTTGCTCGAGGTGACGTACGACATGGAAAAATAAGGGAGGGGGTGGTTGTATAGATTTTTATCGTAAAGTTTCGCGGAATTGAAAAATGCTTTTTGCGTGAGACACGTTGCGGATTTTTGTGTATGTGTGTTGGGTGTGTTTTGAAGTATCTTTCAGGGGGTTGGATATTGGGGCTCAGGCGGACGAACGGACCACAGAGGGTAGTCGAAACTGGATGCTCTTTCCAAGATATTCCATAGCTAGGTTCTGCGCACGTTTCGCTTTAGCTGAAAAGGTGTCTGCGCATCCCTCGCGATCTATTATCTACCGGGTGCGATCGTAGACCGTTTGGGGTAGGGGGTAGGTTATAACCTCTTATCCCTCGGATCTCGTAGCAACTGTTATGCTATATTCCGTCCAGGATCCATTCCGCGTCTTTCATAATTCAAACCCTTTCTAGCCGTTTGCAGACTTAATGCCTAGAGCATTCCCTCTTAATGCTTTGGACGGCTGATGCTCTCTCGTGAGTGTACCGTGCATTAGCCGGGGCCTCGATTTAACGAGACTTTCCATATGGGAATACATCATCGATGAGATCGCTGGGTGGAATCATCTTCACTGAGTGGCTGTTGGTCATCGTTCATTTTGGGTCATGGTATGTTCTTGTGTGAAAGGGAGCATTTTCGAGTGTTTTTAGTCAGGCAGTCAAGTTTTCCAGGTCACCGAGGTGGGTAAATAAACTAGGTTGGGTTAGATCTAGGCATTTATAGGTATTTTAGATAGTGGAGTTTTTTTTTCAAATCCAAATACGTAAAAGTCCAGCAACAAAGTGCAGCATGATTTATGCTTCAAGTGCCTTAAACAACCATCAAAAACAGCTAGTTTTTCCAACTGGAACTATGATGATGATCAATTCTAGATGATTGATGATCCCTTTGATGCCAATGATAATGTTCGATTCTAAAATAGCTAAAAACGTTCCTTCGGAATTACCATTCTAATTCTTATTAATCCTGATATTGGAGACCCGTTTCGAACGTTTACACGGTGATAAAGACTGGAAAGAGTAGCAAGGAATGGTTAGTGGGGAATCTCGAGTCTTTAACAGCCTCCCAAAGTCGTTTGTGCCTCGAAGCGAATCCCACTGTGTTATCTCCCGAAACTAATCAGCATTGTCCTGAGCTCGTACTCCGCATTATCTGTCACAGCATACTTACCCGTTTGCCAACATTCAATAGGACATATCCCGAAGAAAGCAGTATTCCGTTTGACCCGGTCGACCCGGGGGTCCCTCCGTCTAACCCATCACAGCCTGTTCTCGCCTCTCTTCGCTATTGGAGAACCCCCTCCAACCAGCGGATCCCGGAAAACAATTTAGCTCAATCAACATCTCGCCCGAGCTTGAAATGGCTGTCGTCTAATTAAACCACGGTCCTTCCTCTCCTTTTTACTCATTCCACTAGCTCATTAAATCCGTAGAGTTAACACGTTATCTTTGCCATCCCGCGATCCAATCGTTTTACATCTCATTGCCAAGTCACTGCAGTTAATTGTCCTTTCTATGGAAGGTAGCAATGATCAGAGATTGCTTTGTCCGCTTGTACGAATTCGAGGATCGGATTGTTACGATTTAATGAAATGGCAGGTGATAGAAGATCAGTCCAGTTTCGTTTACCCAATTTGGCTGACGATTGCTAATGACTGCTGGATGTAGAGTCATTGAGGTTTTCTTTTATCACATTTTGTTTGTTAGATTTAATTTTTTGACTCGTAATGTTCATTGGGGGTCCAGTGGACCCCAGGCAATTTTTGTAGGTCGATTGAGAATCCTTGATCGATGGCGATGGTCGAAATGGCATCAGTTGTTTCACAGGTAGCAAATAGTGCTGTTCATGAAAATTATATTTTTTTCTTGAAAATATACTATTTCAAAAGTTACATAGCGTAGATTTTTTTGCCATATCGCAAAAATCAAAATTGATATGAATTTTTCAATAAAAATTCGGGTTTTTTGGTTCTCTTTTTTTTTCTAATTGTTTTTTTCGCCATATTAAAATTTGTAAACGAAAGAAAAAACGATTACGGGTTAAAAGATGAAAGCTTTACTTACAGATATTTTTAACTCGATAATTATTCGAATTAAAACTCGTATATTTCAAGCGTAACGTGTTTTACATTGCGCACACTTGACCCGAAGAACCCTACCGATATAACTGAAATGACGAACTTTCAGCTTTGAAAGTACTCAGTTGCTGGAGAACGCAGGATGAGTTTCACTTTTTTTTGCTGATGGGGTTTCACCACAGGCAATACGTGAGCAGTCTACACGTGTCATAAGAATAACGCATGTTCAAAGAGACTTCTGCCGGATGCTGCTTCCATAAGCAACTTTGTACGATGAAATTGAATCAATACATACGCGCATCGATTCTCGAATATCATCATGTTGGAGTATCTCGTAGGGTAGTTTTAGAAGCTGCACCACGGTGGTGGAAAAGTTGGATATGGGGAGCAGTAGATATAGCAAGGGTGAAGGGCTTCATCCATTGTGGCGTTATCTCTAACCTTACTTATATCCACCCCGTGACTGGTCGAACCGTATTACCCCTCGTATTCTCTCACGAATATGATGTATCCTGTTCTATCATTCAGCACAATTGCAAACCTACCTTTTTTCCTTTAGAAAACGCCCAGCACTGGAGAAACCTTTTTTTTTCGTACTTCTATTAGCTCTTTTGTCTTTCAATTGGAATTGGAAAGTTCCATTAGGATCTTTCAAGATTTTTTTGGAAAATATGCATTAATTAGGAAATATTGCGCATTGCATCACGCAACGTATAATTGAAGATCCGAGAAATATCTATATATTAAATTATATTACGATGTGAATTTACCAGTGTAACCCTTCCGCACACTGGCCGGTCGACGGATTTTCCTTCGACCGGCGAAAGGCGCATTTGGCAACCAAATGTCTCGAGTATTTTTTATATGCATTCGTCATCACCATTAAAGAATTTTCGTCAATTGCAGTTTCGTGACATTTCGGAATGTAGAAGGATTTTTCCAAAGACTGCATGCAGATGTTACCGCCTGGTATTTTCCTTCTTTTTTCATGTGTTTTTTTGCAGATTTTCATCGTACCTCCGATTTTGTAAGTCTTCTCTCGTGATTGGTCGCAAAAGGATTCACCCACAAGGAAGTTGCAAATGTTTCCACCCAATAGAAATTAAGGGGGTTTCAATTTTCCTAATGAGCTATTCCCAGCAGTGGACACGACACGTCGATCATCGAGAAAAAGACCAGTTGTCGCTCAACATCCAAACAGACAAGTCGTCGCTAACCATCTAAGCGAGCGATCATCAAAGTCTAATCGAATCCATCATCGACTGATATAACAGACAATCTCGTTCAATTTTTAACTCAAACTTGTGTTTCATTATCCGCGTTAAAATTGTTAAAACCGATTTGTATTACTTTAATTGTTTACATCAATTTCAATATTTTCCAACATCAGTGTCCATTTTATTTATAACGAAAACGGTTTCACTTCATTAATTTAAAGTGTGACGTACCCGGCAAGCGTCGTCGTATACATACGGTTCGGAATTTACGACTCCGAAAGAATCAGTCAAAATTCGCCGGGTCCACCTACAGGAAACCAGATAACGTTTTGGAAAAACGTCAAAACGTTTGGTGAGGAAACGATACTGAACGCCATTCATGGTGAAATTAATCGCAATCGTTCCTACGATATATCCTGTTCTATTATCCAGCACAATAGCAAATCTACCTTTTTTCCTGTAGAAAACGCTCAGCACTGAAAAAAACCTTTTTTCGTATTTCTATTAGCTTTTTTGTCTTTCAATTGGTATTGGAAAGTTCCATTGGGATTTTTCAAGATTTTTTTGGAAAATATGCATTAATTAGGAAACCAGCTAACGTTTGGTGAGAAAACAATCCTGAACGCCATTCAAGATGAAATCAATCTCAATCGTTTTAGCTTCTCGATATCCAACTCTTTTTTTCTTTGGATTTTTTCCCTTGGTCGAGATCATTCATCAAATCTCGTTGCGAGATGGAGAGCCGATTGATACGAAGTTAGAAACGGTAGCCTGCGAATGATTGTGTCGTGACTGCTGCTGAAATCTATTAGTCATATCGGGAATCAAGTTGGAGGGAGCGATTGCGAGAAGATGTTGGATATATAGATTGACTAGCGAATGGAGCAAATAAAGGCAATGCTGGAGCACGTAATACAAGAGACAGAGTGAGAAAGACTTTCATGAATGTTGGCACCAGCATCAGCAGGGAACCCTGCTGGAGAGCAATCCCATACCGGTTTAGTTGTTGGAACCACAGGTGGTCTTTGTTGCACGATATGATTATACGAATGCTACACATCACTCTCAGGACAGCGATAACCATCGTATCGATCCTATCGCTTGTTACATTAATGTTCAACTCAGAGTCCAGCTGGCTGTCAGTTGTGATCCAAAATTGGGGCTTTTCTGTTGTAGCCTTTGACAATCACGAAACTGGTGTTTCGAGTTAGGTAAAGAGCAGATATCGGCTTTTTGGGATATCTTTTAAAATGTTCTAGATAAGAGACAAAGTATTGGATCGTAATGTTATGTTTTATGAGAATATTTTAAAATAATTCACGTATCATTATTGTATCAAGAAATCACAATGTTTTCTGGAAAATGGCAAAAGGTGTCATCAAGCCTATTAGTGCATTGACACATCACTTTTACTTTACTATTGCTGAATTATTTGTTATTATTATTATTATTAGGAAAGCTTTGCTTGAATTCCATGCAGGATTTGGTTTGTTTGGGTTTGTTTGGGTTATGGTGTCGGTTTGCTGTACTCTTAGATTCTTAAGTTCGATTTCTGCTATGTACTTAATTTTCACAATTTCCTCCGTTGTATCATTTAATTCTGCTCAATTTGCTCTGTTATTATTTTTTGTATTATTTCCTGTACTTTCATATTTTTTGTTCGAAAGTCCACTGGGGCATAATAAATTTTATCAATCAATCAATCAAGCCTAGAAATTACGTAATTCAATAATTGCATTGTCAATGAATGTCAAGTTTTTTTTCCACGAAAAGAAAACCACTTTCCAATAAAGCCAATATGACAAGATATATTGATAAAAAGTTGCTTATGACAAAACAGAAGGAGTTGTAGCGCCTTATAATTCGTAGCAGTAGCTAAACGTCTTATTCCTTTCGCCTTATCGATGCTCGATGGAATGTTAGGCATCCACTGATTGAATCTTCTGACCCTTCGAGACGTGCTTCCAAAGAGAGCTTCCTCAAGGTTCAACATCGTGAAACAGAGCAGAGAGAGAGAGAGAGAGACGAAGAAACAGAGGATGGTTTGATAAATGTTTCCTGGACGTGCAGACGCCGATGTGTTTCATAATATTTGTAAGGATCAGACGGACAGTGCGCGAAGAACAGGCTGGTCTTCTAGGTCGAAGTCAATCCCTTCTTGCCTCTACCCCATCGTGCCTACGGGAAACGATCTTTGGATCTGGATTCGATGTTGGTAATTCGATTGTGTTCGAGAGACTCGATTCATCTTACCGTTGTTTCTCTCTCTCTCTCTCTCTCTCTTGGAACGAAAAGTCCGCAAATAGGGGAGTCGAAAGAAAATGAGGAATCGACTTTGTATACGTACTCAACACCCTTGTCTATTCCTCGCTTCTATTTCACGACTCTCATTCCCTTCGTACAATTTATCACTCGGAATTCTTGCTCTCCATGTCTCGAGATTGTGAATTTCATCCAGTCATTCCAATATCCCTCATCCGTGTAACTCCTCACCTACGATCTTACACCTCATCTTTATTTTGTTTTTCTCATTGCCGAAGTTTTGGATCGGGATTAGATTCCAAATTTGGACAGACGTTTCTTTGAATGTTCGAATGGAAGCCTTAAAAGGATTTTTGATCGCTAGAAATTGTTTTCGACACATTGGGTTTTAAACTTTACTTTAAAAGTAGTTTAATATAAACTAGTTTTATATTAAACGAACCCAAATGAACCCAAGTAATCTCGAATAAACCCAAAATAATGAAATTAAAAATTCAATATTTCGAATACTAACGCTAGTCTTTAAAAATAAATAAAAATAAACAAACTTCAAAGAGAATAAAAAAACTCCAAACAACCTCACCAAACCCATTAAAAATCCAACATTTCAAAGTCAGTTGGTTGCGAAAAATTCCTGAAATACTCCTCTTAGAATATCAAACAGTAGCCTTGTGCAAATTTCAACTAGGTGTTTCGTAATCTTTCTCAAAAATTCGAAAATACAATATTTTGAAAACTCATGCCCCGAAAACCTTTTAGGCCATTCTCTTAGAATATGAAAAGGACGATGTGTATAGAATTTCTTCTCGATCTGGGGATTTTCAAAATTTTACCTTAAGATCCTTGATGATTCGCTGATGGCAAAGAACAACTCGAATTTAACGCAGTGGCTACTGCGCCGAGTAACTCGATCGTCTACTGTCGCATAACTATAAGCTGAAGCGACGACTCGGGTAAAAAGGGTTGGTGAAAGGATGCTAGGCGTCCAAGAAGGGTTCTTGGATATTCAGCATCCAGCAGTCTCTCCGCAGATCCAAAGGCGCGAAGAATGTAAGAGATACTCTCCCTTTAGGCTTCGAATGTCACCTATCTTGCTTATGAGGGTGGAAATTTTCAACCCGCTTGGGTTGCCGTCGTCTTTGTACCCAGGATCCTTTGGATCACCTTACGTTTCGTCAGGACGTTTATTATTCTTCCTCATCGCCCAGGATCATTGTTAGAATTGATGTTCCTGGTGATGGCGATGAGGGCAGTGTTTCGAATCGATGACAATGGAAGAGCACAGGATAGGAATCTGAGAACCAAAATTCACCTAGGTCATCATCATTGGGTTCTTATAGATAGTATATTACGTCATGGATGAAGTCCAAAACGCACTTGGCTTTTGGGATCCAAAATCTTCCAGCAGAGTCCATTCTCAGTTAATTCAGCAGGTTTTACAAACCTAGGTTGATAGCAATTTCAATTTTTGTTAATTTCTAGACCAAAAGTCAAATAAGTGTACAATTGTCGATTAGGACCCAATAATACCTTCCACAAGTGTCTATTTCCAATTAATCTTTTCCAATCCAGTTTTTTTGGGATTTCAGGATTCCCTTTCGCAAGTCTAATAGGACATGGAAATATCGAAAGAATTGTTATCCCAATGGATGCAAATTGAAGAAATGTGGATCGCGTTTTTGAGGCCGAAATCGACGAAAATGAGTCAATTTTCGATTTTCACGACGATTTCGCTTTTTTTTGTCATATTTAACGAGAAGCAGATAAATAAGCGTAAAAATGGTGATTTCGTCGAAAAATACGCAAAAATTCACATTTTGGTCGAAAAATCGGTCGAAGTGTGTCGAAGTGCTAAATTCGCCTATTTCGCGTTTTTGAGGCCGAAATCGAGGAAAATGAGTCAATTTTCGATTTTCACGCAAAAATGCGAGAACTGTGGATCCAATAGTTGAAAAGTAGTATAAAGTTGCTACCCCAATATCAGCCATAGCAATACAATTTTTATTATATTCTTTAGACATTGTTGTCGTCAGTATGACATTTCTATTTATTTTCACGTGTCAGATACGTGTGTCGTAAGATGTTCGATCCTGTCTTGGTGCTGATCCGTTTGATCCTACGATCAGCTTGGATCATTGTGTACAGCATGTGCGAGGATTCTTTTGTACCAGTGATTCTCTACGGTCGAGAGCATCCAGTTTCCAAAGTCCTCATCCTCTTTGCTAGATATTTGCATCGAACGAGACAGGGTTGTGCATGGATTCCCCGGGTACGACGACGATGCATTGATATTCGTGTACGAATATGCAAGCATGTAAATCCGCATAGGTTGTTCGTGTACCGTAGAGGGCGCGAGAAGAGCGAATTTATTGGAAAAGCTTGGCCGGTTGGGCTACCGGAGGAACGAAATATATCGGAGACATAACTCTCATACCAAACCTCCCCCCCCTCTCCTTGGACCCCTTGTGTCGAAAAGCCCGCTTCCAATCCGCTTTGTTCTCATCGAAATTACAATTGTTGTCGTCATTATCGAAACTCGCTATGCGAACGATGCGCTCGTTTGATTCCCGAAAATTCACGTTATCCTTTGTTTAAACCTGGTGCTCTTCGACACCAAGCGTTACGTATGCGCACGTGGAAAAACTTTCGGTAATTCTGTACTTTAACGACTTTTTGAAATATCGTCCCCTGTTTTTTGGCTGATAAATAGATGTGTTTTGTTAGAGACGATATTATTGATGAGGGAGAAGGTTATTATTGATTTTGGATTTTTTATTACCATGGTTTATAATTTTGTTAATTTTGGTCGTTTTTGAATATCGTCTAGAATAGAATTTTGTCAATTTTTGTCGTTTTTTAATACCGGCTCAAATACAATTTTGGTAATTTTATCAACAAATAAATCGGGGACCATTTTTTGAACAGCATGCCTTGAATCCATAATTTCATTCGCCTGGAACACTCCAATTCTGGGGAAAAATGACGAAAAAATATTCTAGAAGAGTTATTTTGCATTTTCCCAGTCTAATTTTGTACTTTCGGCAAAAACTCGGGCATATTCGTAATCAGCGGAAAATTTCCGATCAAATACACCCTTTTAATACTTTAAAATCGGAAAAACTTTAAAATCGGAAAAAAAAATTTTCGACCTCCCCGGCCATTTTCCCAGAATCTCAAAAACCACGATATTTCAAAAGGTCGTAGAGTGAGCTTCTTCTATGCTATTGAGATTTATTTGGTGGATTTGGAAAAGGTTTTTGCCTAACTTAAACAATGGCGTTGGATTCGTATCGATATCTCGTACAGCTTTCCCGGAATGTTCGCTTGAAAAATCGGAAAAAAAGAGGCAAAGGGGTATGTATGGAAAAATTGGCAAAAATCGATGGTCCAACTTTGAAATTCTGCCAAAAATCGAAAAACCACTACGACCTTTGACATATCCCGATTTTTGCGATTCCGGAAAAGTGGCCGGGGAGGTCAAAAAAAAATTTTTTCGATTTTAAACTCTTTAAAGAGTCTATTTAATCAGAAATTTTCCGCTGATAACGAATATCCCTGCGTTTTTGCCAAAAGTACAAAATTCGACTGGGAAAATGCGAAAAAATCTTTCTAGAATTTTTTTTCGACATTTTTTCATTTTCGACAAAAATTTCATTTCAATTCGAGATTTTCCATTCACAATGACATTCGAAACTTCGTCTATCTCGTCGATTATCCGAGTCAAGTTTGCATCGATGCAAAACCGAATGGTGCGTACACATCACAGAATTTCTCGTCGTAATGAACTCCCGCTGGTTGAGCAGTCGTTTTTGGACATTGGCGGACGAGGGGCAGGGGGGGACGCCCCGTTGAGTCCCGTCATTACCGAATCAAAATTAAAGGCGCGAGCATTCGTGGCCACACACACCTACACAATCGCCAAACCTTTTACAGGAGGATCGAAGGGTGTATTGGGAAGGGGGGGGGGGGGGGGGGGGGGGTTTGTTAGTTCCGTATATGCTAAGCGTGGGATAACCCTCGTAGCTCGTCGACCTCTTTTTCTTCAAGCTCGAAGCCAGTTCGACACCCAACCGAATCGATTACCTTTGGAAATGTGCTATCACTTTGTCCAAACGAGGCAAATTTATTTCATTTAATTTCCTCATTAAGAGCCACCTGGGTAAATCGAACTTTGATGGAAAGTCCAAATTGATGAAAATTGAAGGAAACGGTGTTTCGACTGGTGTTCAATAAAGGGAATTAAGGAATCTTTGATAAAGTACTCGTTAAGTTTGGAATTATTTCGTTTTATTGGTATTTTTTATTTTGATAAAAAAATTATTTGATTATTTGAAATTGAAGTGTACGAAAAAAAAAAAAATTAAAAAATAATCGGGTATATTTTTATTTTGATAAGAAATAAGTCAATTAATGGAAAGTTGAGTCTGCGAAAAAATGTAATGGGGTATTTTTTATTTTAATAAAAAAAAATAATTCAATTAATGGAAAATTGAGTGTACGAAAAAATATAATCGGGTATTTTTTATTTTAATAAAAAATAATTCAATTAATGGAAAGTTGAGTGTACGAAAAAATGTTATCGTGAGTTTATCTTGAATTGGTGATTTTTTCACTATAGCTGGATTTTCCTTTTCAATTCTACTTGCTTTGAACTACAAATTATTTTTTATTTATTTTTACAGTTTTTTAATCTCTTCGTAATCATTTGTCGGCTGGAATTTTCTCAATCGTTTATTTCGACTTGGGAAAAAAATAAATTCCAAAATTCTGGAAAAATTTTTCAATTATTGATGATTATAGTTTGATGAATTAAATGCGCGAGGAAAATATAATAATGAGGGCCCTTATTAGGTGCAGGATACGCGTAACGAGATCCTTAACGTATCAACGCTGTTTCTATTCCCTCCCCCCCCCCCCCCCCCCCTCCCGGCCTTCATCACTCTGCTGCCTGAGACTTTTGAAACGGTACTTGCTACACGCGAAACGCACATCGGGCGGGTCTAAGTTCTGCAATTCTCAGCTTCGAGTCCCGGTGTAATATTCGACTAATTATGAATTTAATAACCAGCCCTTTCTCCTCTCCCTGCGTGGCCCTTTTGGATTCTCCGTCTTCCACGTTTATTGCATCGGGATTTCTAAGCCTCGTGAGTGTTTTCCAAGTACATTGATTATTTATTTCCGGCAAATCCTCCGTCTTGAAAAATTGCAAGCAAAAATTTCGAGCAAAAATTTCAAGAAAAATACAATTGAAAAATTTCAAGAAAAATAAAATAAAAAATTATTTCAATCACCTTTCAATCAGAATTTTTAAAGATCGGAGAGAATTGACTTTTTTCTCCTGCGATTGCAATATTTGTATTCCCGACCCAAAATCCCACGAAAAACAAAATTTCTGAAAAACTCGCTGCAGGAAAAAATGAACAAAATTTAATTAGCCGAAACTTCATTGACATATCTTTTTTACCTATTTTAAAATTGATTTAATAAAAATTCATTGGACAGTACTATTCGCTTAAATTTACCACGAAAAAATTATTTACCTATTTAAAGTTCTTAATTGTAAATATATTTGTAATATTAAATATTAAAATTCCCTTAAATATTAAATATTAATAGTAATGTTAAATGTAATATTAAAATACTGTTAAATATTAAATATTAAATATAATGTTAACATGGTATATATATATATATATATATTCATTTTAATGATAGTTCAATAAAATCGAACTCTGATTAATATGACGAAATATGAAGAGTGAATTTCGAGGGAAAATTGGACTGGCATGAAATGGCCCATAGATGTATATAGGGTTAATCCAGGAAAGGGTGAAGGTGCGAGGGAGCAATAGTAAACGGTAGAGGGGATTGCACGTTAGTTCTGTCGGGGTGTATGAACGTATATATAGGAAAGGGGCAGAGAGGACCAACGGAGATATTCATCTTGCGTCTTAATCGACTCGTATTACCAATTAAAATTTAATTATCGCCGAAATTAAGTCTTCAGGGAAGACGCGAGTTATTCCACGATATTGAGATTCTACACGAGCTATATCAGATGTGTGCTTATATATATATGTATATAGACATTTTTCGCCGATACCGATCATCATTGAGAGACTCAGACTGATCGCGTTATTGAATCATAACCGAGCACCAATCCTATATGTATATAGCTATATCCTCTTGATAGAATCTTGCAGATTTTTCATCGATTATGAACATTCAAAAAAATCGCATGTAACGATTAACCAGAAAACAATTTATTTGCAAATGAAATTTTTCTCCTCGTACTAAATTTGTTAGCTTCGATCGTCTTAATATTCGAATTAATTATACAGTATCAATTTTGATATTTATATTTTTGTTACATTTTTTTGTTGCTTTGTTATAAGGAACGTTATAAATAATTGTAATTGTTGTAAAAAAAATCTTATAAATTGTGATAAAAAATGTGATTGTTATCAGAATGATAATTAAATTAGAACGACAATAGTTATGAGAATCGTATTCTAACAATTTATTTAGAATAAATAAATTGTTATTATAATATATTTTGGTTATTATATCGTTAAAAATTGTATATTTTTTAAATTGATAAATTGTATTTAACAATTCTAACAAACGACACGTTTCTCACAATTTCTAACAATTGTTCAACGTTACAAAAATTGCTTATAACAAATATCCTATTATTCGTAAAAACAATCGTTATAAAAAAAACATAAGATCGTTTCTTACAGCAATTAAGTAAAACCTGTTTTTCAATTAATTAAACTCTACACCCAAAATCGATTTTTTGTCAAAATAAAAAAAAATCCTCATTAAAAAAAACATATAACGTTTCTTACAGCAATTGAAACCTGTTTTTCAATTAATTAAACTCTAAACCAAAAATCAATTTTTCGTTAAAATTATTTCCCCTGCTCCATACTTGGATATTTTTCAATATAATCAATGTTTGTTTTTTTTTCTACATAATACGATACCCTATCACAACCACTCGTTATTCTAAAATATAATTCACATTTGCATGAATTATATGCTTCTCTTATTTTCAACGTCTCCCGAGGGTTTCCTCCTTTTTTTTTTTTTTTTTTTTCTCCTCTTTTATACATCAACATTACCACTAGTACCTACAAACCGAGAAGCTTTCTTCCCGACCTTTCTTTTCGCGCGATCCCTTATTCAGAACTGCCGTAACTTATCGCTCGTAGACACTGTATCTCTCTCTCTCTCTCTTCTCCACTGTCGGATGCTTTGAAAGCATTTTCTCATTAAAAAATTAAGGCGAGAGCGAAGGGTGGGCGCGTCTGTATGAAAACGCGTTCTACGGTACATATATAGGGCTGCTAGTCGAAAAGGCGATTGTATAACCGAGAACGAATGGACGAGGGAGGGAATTCGCGAAAATATTCGCGATGTGGAAAATGGCCCGGAGAAGATCGTACATTTTCTCTCCGATATATATATATATATATATATATATATACATATATACACGTTTTGGTGAGTGAAAAAAGGAGCGGGGTCGAGAGGGGGGAGGGGAGTGCAGAAAAGCTCGCGGTATTCGAGGCTGGCTTGGTAAGTGCTCTGCGGCTCCCAGATGCGCCCAATATTATGTTTAATGATATTAACTTCTTACTTAATGGTCCGCGGTTCGATTTCGAGGTGTGAACCCTCGCCGAAAAAGCGACGCGAAGAGCGAAAATGTGGAGACGAAAAAAGAAAAAAAATACGATGGCAACAATTATAATACGATATATATGTATATATATATTTATACTGTATATAAATTTATATTTATATTTATATTTGATTAAAACTGAATTTTAATAAAATTTAGTTTTGAAAAATTTAATAAAATTTAATAAAACTAAATTTAAATAAATGTATATAAATTTATATTTATATTTATATTTATATTTATATTTATATTTAATTAAAACTGAATTTTAATAAAATTTAGTTTTGAAAAATTTAATAAAATTTAATAAAACTAAATTTGAATAAAAATAAATAAATGCATATAAATTTATATTTAGATTTATATTTAAACAAAACTGCAATTCGTGAAATATAAAAAAAATACGAGATTGAAGCTCGTAAAAGTTGTGATTACGAAAATCATAATTTTTCAATTTATCTTTTTTTTTATACTGAAATCATAAGTAAAATGCTTCAGTAATTATTCAAATTTTTATTGTGATAAGCTAGAATTCAAATTTGAAAAAAAAAAAATTTCGCCGAATAATAGATTTAAGGAAATAATAAAATGAGAAAAAAAATTTCATTGCGTCGCAACGATACCAATTTTATAAAAAAGTTATCGTCGGGCAGGAAATCATTCGTGACGTGTTTGGGTTTGGTGTGGTTTTTTTTTTTTTAATTTTTGGTTGGAAGTCAAGTGCACTATTTTATCGGGTAATTGGATCGAATTGTTGTCGATTGGAACGAAAATTTGGGATTAGATGGAAATATTTGATTTTATTTGAATCTCAAAGAATTCTTGACTGGTTGCCATCGAATTTCGTCGTTTTTTGGAATCGACAAACAAATTCGTGCATCAGCTCGAAACGATATACTCTTTTCGAGCATTCAAATCCCTGAACGAGCTAGTATCTGCTTCGAGCATTTGACCTCCCCACATACAGAATCCCATCGAAATCCCCATAGAAACCCTATAAAATCTCAAAACTCACTAAATTTCCTCACTTTCGTCATCCAACAAACAAAATCCAAATAAATAACAATTCTACAAAAAAAAAAAAAAAAAAAAAAAACGACTCAAAAACGCAGATTTCAAGATCGAATTAAAAAAACCAAAAAAAAATATCAGCCCTCGAAAAAAAATCCAAAAATCGAGCCAATCTTCCAAAAACGATTTTACTAATTTTCATCGAGTCCTCGAGCTTCCTTCACCCTCATTTCGAGGCTGTCACGTTCCAAAGTAAAAAACCACGATCTCGAGTAAAAAATAAAACCCGGATTTAATGGAGCACTTTCAGCCTGTCTTTAACTACTCTCTTTCTCATTAGTTCTATCTCACGATAAACTAATTTTTCTTAACGGCTACTCAACCTGCACCACGACGATTTCGAATCTCAATGATCTATAAAAAGTTCCAGAGATTTCTTCTTCGTTTTTACCCCCCCCCCCCTCCCCCTCCCCTCCCCCCTCTTTTCCATATTATGGGTTTTTCGGTCTCGTTTTCCCTCGCAACCCTCTCTCGTCAAAAAAAAAAAAAAATCCGGAAGATCGGGTTCTCTTAATGCTGTCGGAGAAGCCAGCGTACCATTTTGCTGGTGGAAATGTTAACGATTCGCGGCTATTACGAGACCGCGGCTTCTTGCGCCGTTATACCCGCGGGCGTCACGGGTCATACAATACATAAAGATGAAGCGAGATTAAAAGTTTTTCGTGGATAGCCGAGTGGTACAAGACAAGAAAATGCCAAAGTCCCTTTTCCCCTCCCCTTCGCTTTCTTCGTCCTTAAATACCTATGTTATTAAAGCTGATAGTCAAAAGGGCGTATTTCATGTAATTTAAAACGCAAGACAATGCGAAATACCATTTTCTTTTGCCTACCATTCCGGCTATCCACGAAAATACCTAATGGCCAACCACCGCTGTACAACGAATTCACCCTTGTTTCAGTCGTTATTTAAACTCGAGCCAAAATACACACGGATTATGAATACACACTGTGGGAAAGATCAGAATGGAAACTCCAAAAACTTTTTTGATAAAAATATTTCGGAATATTGTTCGTGACCTTCGGGTCATGATTTTTTCAAAAAGTGAATTTTTTACGTTCTTCAGGAGCTGATGTTTCTGGATGTTGGAAGAGAGAGGAAAATATGGATTGGG
This sequence comes from Ophioninae sp. B BG-2022a, assembly GCA_030522765.1. NCBI lineage: Eukaryota > Metazoa > Arthropoda > Insecta > Hymenoptera > Ichneumonidae > Ophioninae sp. B BG-2022a. Next base: position 30,645 of record JAPYZJ010004780.1, read on the forward strand.
GAAGAAGTGCGAAAGTGGGAAAATTCCGATTTTTTTTGGTTTTTTTTTTGTATAAAGTTACGCTTTATTAGATTAGATTTTTTTAATTTTTTTATTGTTAGATACAGTGGTCTGGATAAGGCCCAAAAACGTCTTTTTTTAAAATGCTTATAGTTAATAGTAAACATTGTTTTGTGAACTAACATTATTATTAATACGGCGATTATTGAATAAATGATCAAATAAGCATTTTTGTTTTATTTCAACACTTATAGTTTTTTTTTAAATTGTGGTTGAAAATAAATAAGCTGGGCCTTAAATGGGTCACAGGTGCCTTGAGTATTTTTTAACGCCTGTCTCATTTTGACGAAATGTTTTAGTATTTAATTTTCGTTTTTGTCAATAATTAAATTCAAACCCAAAAAAAAAGACCATTTACAAAAAAAAACCTTTCGAAAAAAACAAAAAAATGCATATTTACCAAAATTTCAACGCCTGTCCCATTTTGACCAAATGTTTTCGTATTTATTTTCGTTTTTTTTTTCAATCAATAAATTCAAACCCAAAAATAGACAATTTACAAAAAAAAACATTTCTAAAAAAAAAACAAAAAAATGCATATTTACCGAAATTTCAACGCCTCTCCCATTTTGACCAAATGTTTTGCCATTTAATTTTCATTTTTGTCACTAAATAAATTCAAGCCCAAAAAATATATCATTTACTAAAAAAAACCTTTCGAAAAAAAAAAACAAAAAAATGCATATTTACCGAAATACAACAATTTGAAAAAAACGTCACGTGTCAAATTGATACCCCACTCGAAGGGGTCACTTTTAGCTGGTGAAGAGCTCTCACGCTGTCTTTCGACCCTCAACTGGCCAATTTGTCAATGGCCATTTGATGGTGGAACGATAAATAAAATCGCGTGCGTTTGCACGTGTAAACTATCAAGTTGGAAATACGTATCGAGAAATCAAGAATTTGTCCAGAGTCTGATATTACTGTCCGTTTTCTTTCGAGTTGTTACACGAGATTCAGAAGACAGCTCGTGGATTGAACATGCTGTGTGAGCTTGTAACCGTCACTTATCGTCCCACGCGCTTGCGCGAAACCGGCACTAGAATAATTATTTAATTAATACTCACAATACATCAAGCCACGTCTGACCGAGAGTAAGAGAGAGACACCCAGAGATCCACCTCCGCGTTTTTCGCAATTTACAATTTGCCATTTCAATGATACATTACCACCCACCCATAAGTTATAACCTTTGTAAAAAAAATTTAGAAAAAAAAATTTAGAAAAAAAATTTTTTTATTTACTTGGAAATTAATCCGATGATTTTTGGACTCCTTTTTGGAATGTTACAGGTTGAGGGAAGAAAGAGGGGACGCGGACAGGGCAATGGCGCTGGATCACAAACCTCGAGACCTCAGCTCACACAATGGTAATTTTTATGTCAGATATTTATATCCAAACAAACCCAAACAAACCCAAACGATCGCCAATGTTGAAGTAATTCACTAGAAATAAAATAAATCCCAAACAAACTTGAATATTCACTAAAGATAAAAATGCAAAAAAATTCAATTCAAATTCAAATTCGAAAAAATTCAACAAATTCAAAAAAAAAAAAAGAAATTCACTAAAAATAAAATAAATCCCAAAACAAACTTAAATATTCACTAAAAATAAACATTCAAAACATTTCAATTCAAATTCAGATTTTTAAAAATTCAAAAAAAATAAATTCTCTAAAAATAAAATAAATCCCAAACAAACCTAAATATTCACTAAAAATACAAATTCAAAAAAATTCAAAAAAAAAAAATAAATAAATTCTCTAAAAATAAAATAAATCCCAAACAAACCTAAATATTCACTAAAAATACAAATTCAGAAAAAATTCAATTCAAATTCAAATTTTAAATAATTCAAAAAAACATAAAAAAGAAATTCACTAAAAATAAAATAAAACCCAAACAAACCTAAATATTCGATCTCCAGAAAATGTAAACGAATTCGTTCGATAAACAAAAATCCCACTCTTTGTTCTTTTCCCTATTCGTTATTGCTCCCCATTTCACATTCCAGAAATAATTTAAATTAAAAAGTACCACTAATTCCTTCAGCTTTTTTGCAATCCTTTTTAACCCATTTTTTTTCGATTTTTCAAATTATATTTCATTCACAAATTTTTTGGCTTTTAAGGCACCGACGTGTCACGTGGATTAAGATAGTGCTTGATCCACACATCGTTGAACCAAATCGCCCTGATCGAACCTTTTCGATCGAAATTAAGCCACGCAGAAAGATCTTTTGCTTTTTAGCTACATCTCCCCCCTTTATCCTGCTGCCCTGTTTCCGTTCTTTGTGTATATATGTGTTGTTTCTTTGTTTCTACGTTTGCTCTCTTTTTCCAAAGGCTCTTTCGTATTTTCTGTTTTTTTTTTTTTTTTTTTTTTTTTTTTCGTTTTTTTTTTTTTGTTTTTGTGGTTGTTTT
>JAPYZJ010004781.1:0-14886 GCA_030522765.1 Ophioninae sp. B BG-2022a
TCCTGCCATTAATTGCCATCAAACTTGTCATTCACTGCCATCAAACTTGTCATTCACTGCCATCAAACTTGTCATCCTGCCATCAAACTTGCCATCCTGTCATTTACTGCCATCAAACTCGCTATCCTGCCATCAATCTTGCTCTCCTGCCATCAAACTTGCTATCCTGCCATCAAATTTGCCGTCCTGCCATTAATTGCCATCAAACTTGTCATTCACTGCCATCAAACTTGTCATCCTGCCATCAAACTTGCCATTCTGTCATTTACTGCCATCAAACTTTCCATCCCACCATTCTCTGCCATCAAACTTGCTGTCTTGCCATCAAAATTGCCATCAACTAGCATCAAACTCCCTATCCTGTCATTCACTGCCATCAAACTTGCCATGCCGTCATTCACTGCCATCGAATTTGCCATTTGATCATTCACCATCACCCCACTAGTCTTTTCCAGCACTCTAGGCCCTCCCACAAGAAACTCATCTTCTCTGTCTCCTATATACCACCAATTTCACACGAAGGCATACGGAAGCTGTGGAAAGCTTGGGTTTATGAAAGCAGCTGCATTCCGTCCAAGTGACGTCACCTTCGGAAACCCAATAAAGCTGCGTCTGGCTCGGTGGTCGGTTTTTTCGGCTGTCAGACCACGTCTAAGCGGTCACCCATCCAAACATTGACCCAAACTGCTGTATTTGGAAAATCGCAGTGTTTTAAGCAAATAAATATATACATATAGGTAGACATATATGTAGCTATATTTATGAATCGGTATCCGCATTCATATCGCTACGCAGTTTGCACGGATACCCACGTAGAGATTATTAATGATGAGTCCCAGGCATTTAATCGATCCTCTGATGTACGGGTTTAGGTATGGATCGTACGAGTCACGTTATTAGCTACGAACGTCCGTATCAATTATTATATTGCGGAACGTGGTCGATAGTGAGCCGTTGATTAAAAAAAAAAAAAAATTGTATATGTAAATCGACACACGTATACATAAATTCTGGTGGCGTACACGTGGGCAAGGATATGTGGAGCAGCCGAGCTTGTACATTGAAAACGAATCTCAATGAGGAAAATTAATACTCGTGACCGAATAATAGACTCGCTCATCGATCAATTCGCCAACGACAAGTTCGCTTCGCTATCGCTGTAATTCGTAATCATTCATGTAGCTTTTGAGGGGAGACCCCACTGTGATGGAGACCCACTCAGGAAATAAAGAACTTTCTTCGGGATCTTTTTGCAAAAACTGCTATCATACTTATTCACTGCCATCCTGTCATTCATTGCCATCAAACTTGCCATTCTGTCATTCACTGCCATCAAACTTGCCATCCTGTCATTCAATGCCATGAAGCTTGACATCCTGGCATTCGATGCCATCAAACTTGCTATCGTACCATTTACTGCCATCAAACTTGCCATTCTGCCATTCACGGGCACCAAACTTGCCATCCTGCCATTTACTGCCATCAAACTTGCCATCCAGCCATTCACCGCCATCAAACTTACCATCCTACCGTTTACTGTCATCAAACTGGCCATCCAGCCATCAACTGCCTGCCATCAAACTTCCCATCCAGCCATTAACTGTCTGCCATCAAACTTGCCATCCTGTCATTCACTGCCATCAAACTTGCCATCCTATCATTTACTGTCATCAAACTTGCCATCCAGCCATTAACTGCCTGCCATCAAACTTGCCATCCAGCCATTAACTGCCTGCCATCATACTTGCCATCCTGTCATTCACTGCCATCAAACTTGCCATTCTGTCATTCACTGCCATCAAACTTGCCATCCTACCATTAACTGCCATCAAACTTGCCATCCAGCCATCAACTGCCTGCCATCAAACTTCCCATCCAGCCATTAACTGCCTGCCATCCAACTTGCCATCCTGTCATCCACTGCCATCAAACTTCCCATCCTACCATTAACTGCCATCATTCTTGCCATCCTACCATTCACTGCCATCAAACTTGCCATCCAGCCATTAACTGCCTGCCATCAAACTCGCCATCCTGCCATTCACTGCCATCAAACTTCCCTGCCAGTAAACTTGAAAAATTGATATTTCAGGATTTCGTTTGTTTAGTTACAAGTTAAAAAAAAATTCTCTGCACACACATAGTTCACTAGGTGGGTCTTTAACCAGGTGTTCCTGACGAACAAGTGGTACTGAGATTATAAGGAAATAAAACCGTTTCATTCGATCACCGTTGATTCGTCGGAGTAAAGACAAGATAGAGAGACAGTCGGAGCGATGGTGAGAAAAGCACGTTAAGCGGTTGAGAGGATCGATGAGACGAGGCGAACAGCTCTGACAAGAGGCATGCAGCAGAGATTAGAAACCGAGTTCGAGGCTCGTTTGTAAACGATAATGGCTTATCTGAACAGCGTACACGAGTTTATACACAAGTTCTATGGAAAGAGAGATTAGGGTATATTAGAAGCGGCTAACACTTGGCTCCTCCTTCACAAGTGTGCATACGTGTCGGAATATCGACTTTGCCAGATATGACGACGGAGACTAAAAAAGATGGATCGCGAGTAATATGGCTCGTTGGCTTCCCCTTTGCCACCCTTATCACCTTATTCCTCATTTCATCCAGTCTGGCAGTCTCCTTTTTTTCTTTTCCATAATCACAACCCTATCTAAATATCCATTTTATCCAGTAGAATATATTTGGTAAATAAATTAAGAAAAATAGATTTTTCATCACCATGGATCACCATAGACCACCATGGACCACCATGGACCACCATAGACCATCATGGATCAAGCTTTAGAATCCTGTCAATTTCGTTATCAATAAAAAATGTTCAAACACAAATCACCCCGACTAAAATAGCTTTTCCATCATCAAAACCACCATGGTCCCCATGGACCACCATGGACCAAGCTTTGTGATCTCAGCAATTTCGTTATCATTTAAAAATGTTCAAACGCAAAATTACCTCGACACCGAAGATACCAACGCGTCTCTTTCGCTCTTCCCTGCTTTCCTTCCACACACGGAGATATCTCCCTCGCATCCGTTTTGTTTCCTATCTGCTTCGCGTTATACCTTAACCCGCAAACGTTACAAATTGCTTATCGTATCGTCGCTGCCAGCTCGTTCACCCGAACGTCTTATCACGTTTGACCCTTTGCTATTTTTTGCTCTCTTCTTCCAGTTATATATTTATATACATCTTTATATACATCTATATACGTCTATATACATCTATATACATCTATATACATATTTATATGTCACATCCTGCAGCATAATGTCGTTGTCGATCGATTCCTTCAAACCTGCAATAACCAACATCTTGACATTTTCCAAGTACCAATCCACCAAAAAATCATCACCGAGCTTCGCAATATTCCGAATTCACAAAATTCCCGAATCTCGAAAAATCCCGAAAATCCCAAAACTACAAATTTTCTCAATGTTTGGGTTTCGTTTGGGTTTGTTTAAAATCAAAGCTTTAAAATCAAACTAACGAACCCAAACGAACCCAAACAAATTTCGTGCTTTTGCTGTCATGATTTTTGCGAAATTTGTAGTTTCAGAATTTTGAGGCTTCTGGTCAATCGAAGTGAGTGTTTCCTATCCAATCTTGTCGTATTATGAGACTTGTCCGATACAACTTCAATAATTGGTAGGAAAGTTGTCTAATTGATCGAGGAAAAAATTTACAGAGACGAAAAGAGGGATGGAAGAAACTTCCTGGATTGTATTGGGTGCAATACTACTATGTATGATTTTTATATACTATTATATATATATATAGATAATATTATATATTTTATATTTATGTAATATAATATATTTTTATATTTATATATTTTTTATATTTAATATTTATATTATATAATATATTTATATATTTATATATTATTATTTTTTTTATTATAATAATTATTATATTATATTATATATATGTACATATATGTTTGGGTTTGTAAAACGATGCGTTTTCTCTATGCTCCAGCTACTGCTCTCGCTCATACGAAACGATCGTAAATCCACGTCCACTATTGGAGAGACAGATAGCCGAACGCCCGACTCTCCACGAGAGATAAAACTCACGAGAATGTCGAAGGATTATGTATGTGTGCCTCGCGCTCTCAGTAGCTCGACGTGAGAGAGTTCTGATTCCTGGTTAGAGAATAAAAGGGAGACACAAGCCGAGGGACTTTGCTTGAAAGCTATATACGAGAAAAAAAAAGTATGAAAAAAAATGAATAGGAAAAAAGATAAGATTGTAATAAATAAGGAAATAAATATATGTACGTCATAGCTAAGGCTTGATGAGGAACAGAAAGAATCGATATATTTCGAGCAATCATCTTCTTTCATTTTTTTTTTCTAGGATTTTTTCAATTTTCCTTTTTTTTTGGTTTAATGGCCTCGAAAAAGAATTTCGTAAAAGTGGGGAAATAGGGGGCTGGATTTTTTGTTTTTTTTTTTGAGATACGTAGATCACGTTTAGCTACGACGAATTATGTTCCGAGATATCGATTTTTTTTTCTTGGGTATTGATGGAAGTTTTCGTTTTTTTTTTTTGGGCGGGAAGGAAAATATCGGAATTTTGATTTTTTTTTTCATTAAAGCACTAAAATTAATTTTTTCATTCATATTTTATTCAATTTTAAGATACACTTTAGGTAAATTTATCACGACGATAACAAACACGAAAAAATAATTGTACATTATTTTTTTAATATAATTTCTGCGAATCCCAGTTTCATAATTTTTTACATACACTTTAGCTAAATGTTCGGATATCAGAGAAACGAGACGACGAAAAAAGAATGTACATTTCTGGGAAATATTTTTAAAAAATTGACCAGTTTTCAAAGCCATATTGTTATTTCGATTAATCAGCTAAATTAATTTAATCAGTATCGATTAATTATATTAATTATATTAATTATCGATTAATTATATTTATTATATTAATTATCGATTAATTATATTTATCATAATAATTCTCGATTAATTATATTAATTATCAATTAATTATATAAAAACCAAATATTACAAGATCTGGATTAAAAAATTCATTTCGATAGATCTTTGTAATAAGGTGTTTTAATCCTTGGCTGGAATCCACGATTGTAAAAAACCGAATCTCGTCCATGTTGATGACACATTCACTCCATAGGGAATGAGAAAAATTGGCTGGTGTCCTTTTTGACGTAGGTACTCGTGGACTGTAAGAACGAGTTACAGCTCTCGATTACGAGCTACAAGATTATGAGAGAGGGCGTGGAGAACGTTGAAAAAAATGAATCTTCCAGAAAATAAAAGACAGAGTAGAGGATCCTTCGGAACAACGGTTTCACTAATGATCCGGGACTACGGGTAGTGCCCAACAAACCGACACAAACGAAAACGTATATTAGCCTAGACTTAAGTTACGAGTATACGAGGGAGGCAACCGTGAACATCTCCATCGACGAAAATTTTTTTTTTTTTTTCAAAAAACCCGAATAAAAAAAAAACAAAAAAAAAACAACGGTTGGCCCTCTCGAACGGAGGAACTCGAAGAATTCATACGAGGAATAATGTCCAACGCACGAAAAAATGAATTTAATTTGTAAGAGACAGGGTGCTGAAGGGCCAATCGATTTCGGCACTTCTTACGTGCCAGGGCATTTTTGAAGACACTAGACTTCGAGGACCCGATTATCATCGCGAGTCAACATTACAGAAATTTACGGACTTTACCTTCGAGGGCCAAAATAAAAGATTATTTTTGACAAGTTTAACAAAAATAATTTTTTTTCACTCTGTTTTTTTAGACATATTAGTAAAAGTTTTTTATTAAAATACAGTTTTTTTATTATTTTGATATAAAATGGCGGTCCCGGACCCAAACAAAACCAAAATAAAAGATCATTTTTGACAAGTTTAACAAAAACAAAAAAATCTTTTTTTACTCGGTTTTTTTTAGACATATTAGTAAAAGTTTTTAATTAAAATAAAGTTTTTTATTATTTTGAAATAAAATTCCGGTCCCGGACCCAAACAAACCCAAACAAACCTAAAATAAAGGATCATTTTTGACAAGTTTAACAAAAACAAAACAATCTTTTTTTCACTCGGTTTTTTTTTAGACATATTAGTAAAAGTTTTTAATTAAAATACATTTTTTTATCATTTTGAAATAAAATGACGGTCCCCGACCCAAACAAACCCAAAATAAGGATCATTTTTGACAAGTTTAACAAAAACAAAATTTTTTTTTCGGTTTTTTTAGACATATGAGTAAAAGTTTTTAATTAAAATACATTTTTTATTTTGAAATAAAATGGTGGCCCCGTAGTCGATGAAATAAAATGCTTTTTTTCACAGTTCTTTATGCACGTATTCGTAGAAATCGTTATTTTAAAGCTGAAACAAAAAATGAAAAGTATTTCTCAAGTAGATATAAAAACCTAGTTTAGTACGTAGGGGTATTTCGAATTATCCTTTTGATTCATCCCTCTTATATAATAAAGAAACTTTTTGAGCCAATAAAAATCTGATTGAGGAAAAATATAATAAAGAAACTAAATTATATTGTCGAATTAAAAAAGTTCTTATTTATATTTTAAAGTTATTGAAAATCGATATTCATAAAGTTGTCGTTTTTTATTTTTATATTTTAAAAAAATACTCTTATATTTACAAAGTTTAAAAATTTCAAAACTTATAGAAATTATATTAAAAAATTCTTTAAAAAAACATTAAAAAGTTCTTTTGAACGAAAATGCGAAAAAAATATTAACAAAGGTTTAATGGACTTGAAAAAAATATTAACCCTTTAATGGACTTGAAAAAAAATGCCTCCCCCCTCCCGCCACCCCTGAACACATTTTTGGTTAAAAATCGTCTAGGGGAACGGAGGAAAGACCAGATATCGTAGTAAGGGGAAAAAGAGATCGTTTAGGAAATAGAGACGCACTTTGGAAGACAGAGAGACGTTGAAATCGGTCGCTGAGGGCGCAAAGCTAGTCGAGGGAACTCCCGCTGTTTAATATATAGCTGGGCAACGAGAGAGCCTCCTTTCGAAATGTGCACTAGCGAGAAACCTCTCGTCTCGAAATCCTTTCCTCCTTCCCTCGGCGTATGTTTGTAGTAACTCTAACTTTCGCGTTTTGACTCGCCGCGGCATCGTGTTCGTATTCCTTCGGAAGATCCCGCCGTTAATAACTTCGATTTTTCATGGAAGGCGAAAAAATTCGCGAATCCTACGTCCATTTGTAATCGATTAATCGCCCTAGCGATTTAATTCGAGGCGAGCCTCAATTCGGACACTGGTCACGTGACTCCTACCACTTCCGTTATAAGAGAATGGAAGATTTGGAAAAAATAAAAAAAATATGCATTTATCAATTAACCAATTTCGAGATTTTCATAAAAGTTCAATAAATGTTTATAAAATAATAAATAAGAAAATAATAAAATCAAAGAATAATAAATAATACAGTAATAAAGTAATAAATACATAATAAATAAATACAGTAATAAATAAATAATAAATTGAAATAAAATAAATAAAAATAAATAATAAATAAATACAGTAATAAAAAAATAAATACATAATACAATAATAAAGGTTCAATAAATGGTGGAATAAATGGAAAAAAATGAAAAAAATTTCAAGTTTTTTTATACATATTTACAAAATTCCAGAATACAGATTCATGTGGTATCCTACAATTTGTCCTACAATTGCAATTTATTTGGAATTCACCACTTCCGTTATAAGAGGACGGAAGATTTGGAAAAAACCGCAAAAATATGCATTTATCAATTTATCAATTTCGAGATTTTCATATAAGTTCAATGAATGTTTATAAAATAACAAATAACAACATAATAAAGTAATAGAATAATAAATAATAATAATAGATAATAAAATAATAAAAGTTCAATAAATGGTGGAATAAATGGTAAAAAATTAAAAAATGTCAAGTTTTTTATACATATTTACAAAATTCAAGGATACAGATTCATGTGGTAGGTATCCTACAATTTGCCCTACAATTGCAATTTATTTGCAATTTTCAAATCGCTTTTATACCCCTCGTTATTTTGCTACACTTATACTTATACTTTTATTTTTATTAAATCAATGTTGTTAATTTCAGTATCGGTTATTTCATTTTCTCTGATTATTATGTCGTTTAATAAAAATATATATTGATATATTCAAAATATGAAAGATTGAAATTAGAAAAATTAGAAAAAACCGTAAATTATATAAATAAAAGCTTGAAAATGTTTAAAATTTTTAAAAATCCCAAATTCTAGAAACAAAAGATTACAACTTCAAAAATTCGAAAAAATTGCAACCTGTATTCTTAAAAAATTGAAAATTTCACATAACCGTAAATTACATAGATAAAATATTGAAAAAGTGAGAAAAAAAAATTAAAAATCCCAAATTCTAGAAACAAAAGATAAAAACCTCGAAAATTTTGGCAATTGCGATCTGTCTTTTTAAAAAAATTGAAATTTTGACATAACCGTTATTTTTTCTAGTCCTAAAAATGACATTTCTTCGCCAGAATTTGGAGGCCTTCTCTACATTAGACATATATATATATTTCGCTCGAAAGAAATTCGTAAGTCGAAGCGGAAGACTTATAATTTAAGAGGGGAACGAAAATTCAAATCCTCCACCGGAGACAGGTATATCGCGAAACGAGAGAATCGTGGCGAGATTTTTTTCGATGCTCGCGCGCGCACGCGCAGAAAGATTACGATCTAAGTATCTCTTGGGGAACAAATGCGGCGTGTGCAACTCGAGAGAGGAACCTGGCACTCGGTGTGTTTACTTTTTTTTTTGTGTGTGTGTGTGTGTTCCTTTGTCGGCAAACGCTTTCATCGACTCGCTATCGAACCTCTACATGACCGTTGGTTACATATACATTGGGATCCGTAAAACACCTGCGTGAGAAAGACAAGAATGAGGGGGGGGGGGGTGTGGGGGCGTAGAGGTGTTTAAGATGAGGGACTAGTAGATGAATCGGGTAGTTTTTGCACGAGAGAACGATCCCTCATAGATAACTATGCGACGTTTGAAGAATTGCGTTATTGATCGAACACCAAAGCTAAGTCAATTAAATTTCAGACCTTTTTTCAGCTGGCTCTTAATTAAAATTTTTTTTTCTTAATTATTGGAGGAAAATCCATTTAAACTAGGATTTTACCCCGAATTTATTATTTTTTTTATAAAATTATGAAAATAAAAATGTATTTGGTGGTTGTGTCAATGTTAATGTTTTTTTTTTTTTAAGTAAGTGGTTAGAAGATTTGTTTGGGTTTGAGTAATTATTTGATCTTTTATCTTGCTATTTTTATTTTTATTGAATTTTATCTTTTTTTTTTCGTCGAAATTTGTGTTCTTTTTATTTTTAATTGAAATTTATCTTGTTTTTGGACTTTTTATTGAACTGTAATTTTTTTTTAATTTAAATATTGATTATTTTCTTTTTTGGAACAAAAATCCTTATTGTAAAAAACCTCGTAGTTTTTCTGGTTTTTGAAACCCGATGAATAGGAAGTACTGTATCCAAAATCATCAACCGATAAGTAGATTCTGAATAATTAATTTCGTTTTATTCGCCATACGAAGAAGTAGCATTTTCTATTTTTCATATATTTTTCAAGCACGAAAGTTTCTATACTTTTTGATCTTGAAGAATCTTTCAAAGCCATGCGCAATTGAACTTTAAAAAAAAAATATATATAATGAACAGTTTTATAAACGGTTGAAACAAAGCATAGAATCAGCACAGTAAAAATGCTTTAAATTTTCATCGTTATAATTTTCTTATCAGAAGAAAATTCCATTTTGGGAGAATTTAATAAAAAAACGACGAAATAAATTGGAAAAAAATTGAACCTTTAAATGAACATTTTGATCGTCGTGAATTTTTAAGAAGACGAAAAATATCGTAGAAAAATTGAAAAAATTTGAAATGAACGTTTTGATCTTCATGGATTTTGAAGATTTCCGAATGAACGCTTCCTTTTTTCTGATTGGCCAAGATCAAATTCGTTCTCACGACGAAACGTAACTTTTTGAGCATACGAAATATTTATTGTCGGTGTACGATACTTCGTGTGTAATTTACGAGTTTACGAAAATGGACAATGCGAGGATATAGCATGTGCGGTGGTCGGTGACACCCCGACGGGGAAAAATATATAATACCAGTTTCAAGATACACTTTTGCTCACCTGTTTTCGTCGTCTCTGAGGGGCGGCTTTTTCTGCGACGTCATGGGAAAAAAGGCAAAGCGTGTAAATAAAAATGAAAAAAAAAGAAAAATAGGAGTTTGCCCAAAGAAATATAGATATCTCTGCTGGACGAGGTCTTTATTAAATCATGTCCGGAACATTTCTCAACGTGAGAAAATAAAGTCTGGGTTTTTTTACGATTCGATCCAATATTTAGTCTTATAATTAATAATAAACAGAATAGAATTAATATAATTAATACAAATAGATTTATTATGGAAAAATCCTGGGGAATTTTTTTATTACCAATATATTAACAAAATCGTCCATTTAATTTTTTAAATATATTTTTTATTTTAAAAAAATAGATAGAAATCTTCCAAGAAATTGTCGATAACGTTATTAATAATTAATATTTTTCATAAAATTTAATACACAATTTGGTTAATTTTTTGTTATAAGAAAAATTTCCCAGGATTTTTCAATAATTAATAACTTGATCATGTAAATTGATAATTAGACATTTTTATTTGATATTTTAATAATAATTTGATCATTATTATTGATAATTAAATAATCTCAATAAATAAATTGATAATAATTTGATACTATTCTCAATTACAAAATTCCTCAATCTAACCTGTTCTTTGACAATGAATTTTTTTAAATAACTTTGATTTTTGGTTTCCCCATTTAACCCCAAAAATCGTCGTTTATGTGCCACATTGGATCATTCAATTTTCCGGACGATTGAACCAATCGAAAAGTTCTCCAGAATTCTTTTGAATCTTCAATTTCATTCGGTCGTTCTCCCACTCTCATTTTTACGGTTGAATCTCAAAAGTCCGCGTAACAGGTAGACGGGAATGGCATTTTCGACAGAATAGGATTTTTGGTGAAGAAAAATCGTTTTTTAAGTCGAATTCCAGATTCATTCGGCTTTCCGACCGAGTAACCGTAGTCTATTTTTTTTCATCTTCGATTCTTCATAAGATAGACATTCCGTCGAGCCACGACGGTGACGACGTTTATTCGAGTTTCGAGTAATTTGTTTTTTTTTTTCTTCGACTGTCCCTTCTCTCCCCGGGGGGCGGAGCGGGAAAATTAATTTTTTTTCGGTCTCTCCCTTTACCGTAAAATTTCGACTGGCCAAAAGAGGAAAGAGCGAGAGAGTGAAAACGAGGTGGTTTTTTTTTTGCTCTCGGACTCACCTGAAGTCTCGTCCATCCTTTTTGGGATCACGATCGTTTGTCATCGTTAAAATAATTTCCCTCGCTCACGTGGCACTGGTTCTCAGCCATACCTACACTAGGTAACCCAAACAAACCCAAACAGGTAGAAACGACACTTTTTTTTGAGTCGATATTAATTTTAGGAAGGATTCTACTTTTGGCTCAAAAAGAGGATATATTTATGAATTTTTAATAAAATTATGAATAAAGATATCGATCTAAGAATTGTTAGGCTCAATTAATACATTCTAGAAATACATTTGGAAAATTTTATAATATATTTCATCTACGTTTAACATGTAAAAATCGATGGTGTTGAAATTCCAAAATGGCCTGTATAAAACAAAAAAACTGGATTTTTCGGTTCACGAAATCAACAGCAACTGACTGAACGAATTATCTCAAGATCTGTTCTCATATAGCTTTGTGCATAATTATTTAGACACTTTACAAAAAATTATAACCTGCTGAAAAGTTTGATCTAGATAAGCTGCAACTTCATACGAATTTCATGGATTAGTCATAAATTTGGTGATAAATCTGGTGATAAAATTTGGTGATAAATTTTATAATGCTCCATTAAACAACTTTCAGGCAAATAGATGAAGATAAAAATGATAAAAAAATACAATAAATACAATAAATATAAAAAATTCAACAAATTAACAACTGACTAATAATCTACCAAAAAAATACGAAAAAATGTCATCAGAGATCAGGTACCTCATAGCAAATCCAGATAAAGCCGAATCAGATCAAATGGGTCAAAGGGATTGACGTACCATGAGTCACAGTCATTTCATCCCTGACCAAACCTAGGCACTGTGAAAAGTATTTCAAGTACCAGTTGCGTCCTTTTGACTCCAAGATGCTATTAAAGATAAAGATCATAAAAAGACATACCTATCCAATAAACTGGAGCGAGTATAATCGCAGACGTGCACATCGAGGCTGTACCACGTGTGTAGGAAACAGACAACAAAGAACCGAGGAAGGATTGGTAGGATCTGTTGGGACTAGGTCTCTGTTAGAGCTTAATGCCAATTAGCTCTCCGTATCGCTGATTAGGGTTTAACGTCATTAGAGCCACCTGTGGGCTATACTCTCCCTTCCTACCTTCTCTTCATCACTCCATCAACGTAGGTACATTCCTGATATGGAAAGTGCATCAAAATCGGAAATACACACGCAGCCTCGATGTGCTCTTTTGCTATCGATTGGCTACCAAAGATACCAATCTCTCCACTGTCATATTTTTGTTTGCCTAACCCCAGCCTTTTGATTAGAGCAAAGTCATCCGGCGTCAAAGGCGGTTACCGCCGGCAACGACCATTGAGGGTTACGAAAAGAGAGAAAAAAAAAGAGAATGATGAAGAGGGGGGGGGGGGGGGGGAGGGCCGTCATCCTATCTCGAAATACCCCGTGGATCACCCAGTACTGATCAGGACCTCCGACCACCGTGGTCCCTCTGATGAAGGTCTCACAACTATCGTTACAAGCGTTTCGTTTTGTGCGAGATCGAACGAGCGCGTGCGAGCTGAAAGTGATTGATTCGCGTCGTGATCGCTGACGTAGAACAGAGATTGATTTTCGATGAACGCACACGTATACACTAGTTAATAAATAAATATATATATTTATATGTGTTTATTTATATATTGGATTTATTTATTTTTTGGATTTTAAAGTAGATTTAATTAATTAATTAATTTGATATATAATTAGGTGCAGATATAAGTATATATATATATATATATATATATATATATATATATATATATATATATATTTGTTTATATGTATATTCGTTGTTTTTTACGACTTACTTCATCTTAAATGAAAACGATGGGCAATATTTATATACTTAACTATTATATCAAATTTATTAATTAATTAATATTTACTTGTAAAAACAGAGAAAAAGTTAAAAAAAAAAGAAAAAAAAAAGATTTTTTAAAAAACTTTATAAAAAGTTGTGCAAATAAAACTGTATTATATATATAATATTTACTTTTAAATCCAATTTCATTTAAATATTACATTTTTAATTCAAAAATATTATATTATATTGTAATTCATTTTTTCTTTATTAAAACTATATTTTAATCTGAAATTATTCATATATATATATGATATCATCTCATAATCATAATAACTTTTAAAAATTGTATATCACGAAAATATATCAATATATAAATAAAGTAAATCTTATCGTGTATATGAATATTTATGTATAAATAAATAAATATATGTATATATATTCCTTCCTATTCAATATATATTTATATATATTTATTTTACTATCCAGTCATCCAAAAATCGTTTTTTTAGACCTTGGACTACATTAACGAACAGCTTGCAGAATCAGGAGAATACTGATCATTCAAACAACTAGAAAAAAAGAAGTAAATGTAAAAACCCACCAAAGTGTACATGGCATAAAAAAACAATAATAAATTCAAATAAAAAATTCATCAAAAAGTTCCAAATTTTATCTGCAACCGAGAATTCTTTCTCTTTACCCCACCTTCCTTTCTTTTCTCGCCGATTTTTTCCCTCTTTCTTTTCTCCTCGACCACAAGCCCCGTTTTGAAGAAACGGTAGCAGCGGAGGTCCGCTAATGATACGATCCTCAAAACGTGCACGAATATTTCCCCAGCGGAGGTTCTAAACCCCCATGAGGAAGAGGTGGGGTAAAAAGAGAAAAAAAAAAAACGCTGAGGAGGGATGGGTGACCGGTCTTAGAAATGCCGAGAATCGGCTTACCACGTGAACGTGATTTTACATACTCGTAGGTACGTGGAACATGTTTCAGTGAACGTACAGTTCGAACGCGAAGACGATGCCGAGGTGCAAACCATCAACGTATCTCGTTCCCATATACAGAACGTTATTATAATGCATGTGTGTTCTTCGTTCCCGACAGAGGTCCGGAGCGCCATCAGGAACAGAAATACAAGCTTTCGATCTTTTTCTCTTTCTCTCTTTCCCTCTGATTCTCTCTCGCTCTCTTATTATCCCTCCTCGATTTTTTTTTTCATACTTTTCTTTTTTTTTAATTTTTTTTATTCTTCTTTTTTTTTTTCTTTTTTATTTCTGCCTCCATCTTTCTCCTCTCCTACGCTCGGAGCCTCATACTTCTTGCCGTATCCAGTAGGTACGATTTTCCATGCAACGAGAGAGCCAAAGCCAGAGAAGACCAAAGCGGTATTCACCAATCCGATCTTCGACTGCATATTCTTCGTTCCTCTCTCTTTCTTTCCTTCTCTTTCTCTCTCTCTCTCTTTCTCTTTGGTTCTTTATTCATTGATGTTGTTTTTTTTTTTTTTTTTTTTTTTTTTTTTTTTTTTTTTTTTTTTTTTTTTTTTTTTTTTTTTTTTTTTTTTTTTTTTTTTTTTTTTTTTTTTTT
>JAPYZJ010004782.1:0-12878 GCA_030522765.1 Ophioninae sp. B BG-2022a
ATAAAAAAACAAAAAAAAAAAAAAAAAAAAAAAAAAAAAAAAAAAAAACACAATCCCCCTTTTCGTATATAAATATATACGGATATAAAACGTTACAATTATTATGCATATGCGTGTTCCGGGGCTTCCCGTGTCACAATATATTTATTACCCTGAACGCCTTTTTTTCCTACTCTTTCATATGGCCTCTTCGACTCCTTCGTTTCTCGGTCTCTTCTCTCCTACCGTTCGAACATACGTCAAATGGGCTGGTTTGAGGTTTGCATGGAACACCGAAACTTCCGACTGCGATTAATCAACGAGGAAAAAAACTCGCTCCGTTATCGGAGAGAATTATTTTTGCATAAACAAAAATCACCAGTTTTCTCGGTTTTCGAACGGAATATAACATTTTTTTTTTAAAGAAACATAAATTTTTTAAACTTACATTCTCTTTTACATGTCTTTTGTTTCGTGATTTTTTAAATATTTGTTTTGATTTTCGGAAATATTGAATAAATAAGATTAACGCATTTTCTTTTTTATGCTTTGGATATCTAAGTTAAGAAAAAAAAATACTTTGAGTAATTTCTGGGAAGAAAAATTCATTAAATTATAAATTATTTGAGTATGTTATGAAATAAAAGAAAGAAGCGATTTAAAAACTGGCTTGAATCAATAAAAATTTTAAGACACCTCAATTTTCATTCTTTTTGGTAAACTCTAAATTTCCAAACTCTACGATTTTTTTTTGAGTATACATCAAGAAATCAGTTTCAAAAAACCAATCAATCTCGAAAACGTCCTCATTTTTTTTAAATAATTTATTTGTTTATTATATTGGTTTATATATGATATTTTTATTATTCTAGTCTCATTTTACATCATTATTATTTTGCATTTGTCTATACTTCTTCATACTATACCTTTCAGTTATTTTATTCATTTTTATCATTTAATTATAAAGTGAACAAAAAAAAAACTATTAAACAAAGATGAATCCGATAAATCACAATCTCTTGTCAAAATAATATTGTTTATTTTCTCATGTTCACACTTGTTGCAAATTGAAAATTCTTCGAGTCCAAAAATGTACGGTTCGAAATGAAGAAAGTATACTTTTTCTTGTGCTCGTTTGGCCATCATATTTTATTCATTTATCGTGTATCATCATGCAGAACGAAGAATCCATCGTTCTCCTTGGCGACAAGCACGTTACGTACATGTACAGTATGACGAGTGTACCTATATATGGTACTCGTTTATCCGAAAACAGTTCCAACGAAGAAATTTGCATATTAACCCCCGAGAATGGCGGGAAAGGAGAGGGGGGGGGCTCGGGGTCGTGATCTGACTTAACGCCTTTTTACCGATGGACCCCTCCCGTCCGTTTCCCCCTGGTCGCAACACGTTTCTTTCACTCTCTTCCGCGTCTAACCCCGAAACGAAAAAACAAAAAAAAAAAATTATTTATTTCGATCTCGACTCACATTGCGGTCACGTAAAATCCGAATCTTACCGAGCAATCTTTCTTTTCGAATAATCATGCGTTTTGAATCCGAAAATTAAAAAATCGAGATAAACGAACGAGCAAAATGAGAAGAAAGAAAAGAAGCGTCTCACCCCTGAGGGCACGGTGAATTTTCGAAATCGGCGAAATTCTCGCAGTCACGTGTGCTATGGGCGAAAAAAAAATGCAAAAGAAAGAAACGCGGATTCTTGTTTCGTGCTCACCTACGACGACGTTTTTGACATTCGGTATTACTTCCCGACCCAAATTCAGAAGTAAATATTCTGTTTATTTTCCTTTTTGGCGAAAATTAAATTTTACTACTTTTTGTCTGATATACCAAAAAGTCGTTTTTCTATTCGACGTATTAGAAAAAATTGAATAATTGAAAATGATGAATTGTCAATAAAAAAAATACGTACGTAGAATTTCATCAAATTAACAAATACAAAATTATAAATAATGAAATATAAAAATACAATATATAAATAAAAATAATGACATTAAGTGCATTAATGCAAATGCCAAAATTAACGACTCAAAATAACTTTTCAAACGATCTTGAAAAATATTTACCAAAATGTTTTCCAATTTCCAAACGAGGTTCAATTAACTGTCATCAATTCAATTGATTAATTCAACTGATTTGAATTAAAAAACTCCCACAGTTGTTTAACTTTACTGAAATCTTTAATAAAATGTCCCCTTCACGAAAGTTCATTCGAAAAGTGGTTTCTTCGCTGCTAACGCTTTTCAGCGTTCACTTTCATCAACGTGACTCGTACCTCGGCGTTCATACACGTACCATGGATTTGTACATCGTCCACGAATCCAAGATGTACATAGGGTGTGCGTGTATAAGAATTTCGAGTGCCGGAATACCAATGATCACAGTGTCGCCCTATAGCAATCCTGTCCTGTTAAAAATTGAATCGGTCACGGCTCCAGGACTTGAACAATGTAACTCGCGGTTAGGTACTCCACATATGTATATATACATACATATATATATACCACTGTAAAAAAAACAAGAAGATCGCAAAACTCGAGTTCACGGTGGCCCTTAAGAACTCCACCTTTTTTTCCACCTTATTCCTGTCCTCTTCGTTCCTCTCTCTCTCTCTCTCTTTCGCTCTCTCGAACTAAACTGTCGCGATAAATGATCCTATCCGGTTGAAGGTTATTAATTGTCTTTGACTCCCGAGGAGCATATTGTCGGATCGCGAAAACATTAACCGAGTCAGGCTTGCTTCTCCGAGTGAAAGAGCAGCAAAAGGTTGGTCAGGGAGGGGAGGGGTGGACAGGGGAGGAGTAAGCATCATTTTTCAAGGACTTTGAGAAAGATGGGGAAGAGAGGAAGATATGAAAGCATCGGGAAGAGATGAAGAAAGAAACGCTTTGTAAGCGTCCCCAAAGTGTGCACATATGTGTCTGTGTATGTCTGTGTGTATGTTTGGATCTCGATCTCGAGAACTCGAGGAACCCGGGGATCATCCATCAAGGCGATCGTTAAAAACGCATCCACCGATACAAATTGCGCGATGTGCGCGTCCGTTTCTGTATACGTGGTTCTTAGCTGATCACTCGAGGAGTACGGGAGTGGAACGACCGGCCTTCGTAGTGCGCAGCTTCCTTTTTTCCGCCATCTTTTTTCTATGCGTTCTTTTTATTTTCTCGCATTTTCTGGGTCACCGAGAAATCCCATATGGCCGCTAGTTTCGACGTTTCTCGTTCACTGTCACTGTTCACTTTGCGTCGTTTTTTTTTGGGGGTCGATTCAGCGAATTTTGAAGATCGAAAGGTGTGTGTTTTTTGATGGGTTTGGATGGCTTGACGTGGGAGATTAATTGAGGTGTTGTAGGATGGGTACTAAAGGATCACCGAACTTTTTGAATTTTTGAGAAATTATTCTTCTTCATGGAAATATAGTGCGCGAATTATTTGAGAATTTTTCAGTTAAAAATTCTGAAGTTGGAAGGATATGAGTCTGACATCGTAGTTTTTGGGAAAAGAGCTTCCGCAGTTCAGAATAGTAAAAGGTTTTTTTTATGAATCAGCAATCATTGGAAAACTGAAAGTTTATCGATAATTTGATAATTAATTAATTAATTGATAATCATTTTTCGAACGTATGAATTGAATTTACGAATCTACCATTTTGTATTTGATCGGACAGTTGGAACAAATTTACAGTCACTGATGAAATCTGAAGGCCAGGACAATACCCTCGAATTTGATTGATTCTTATTGAGTTATTAATTCATTATATTATATATTGTTCAATTATATAAAGTAGAAAAATAATTTTTCTAAGTGTCAATTTATTGTTGAATTAGTAATTTGTTTGGATTTGTAAATCAGACTTGTAAATCCATCCACTTTAAAAATGCAGTATCCGAAAAAGCGTAATCAAGAATGATGATGAAAGATGGACATCAATACTTCGATGCACCTTTCTCTCTCTCGCCTTCTCACTCTCGAGGAATCGAAATCTTGTTTTTTTTTCTCGCTCGTATTTTGTAAAAAAAAAACGTATGAGTGTACGTGGATCGAAAATGACGTATGTCGAGATCGAGAGAGAAGGAGGGAAGAAAGATCGATTATGCGCCGAGCGATCTATAAATCAGTGTTGATAAATCGAGTATGACGCCAGGATGAAGACAAAGATCAATTTCTAGCTCGAAAGTGCTGCGAGGGAAAAAAGTATTACGATGTATTTTTCGTGTGTGTGTATGTGGTTAAAAGTGAGCGGGGGAGGAGATCGGGAACTAATCCGGAGGCGCCAACTATCCATCCCTAATTTAACGTTAATTAGTTGACTGATGATCGGTAGAGGGATAGAAGATCGGTATGCATCCTTCTTCATTTCTTATATTTTTTCTCCTTTCTTTTCTTGTTCCTCGCACCTCGAGCCATTCCATAAATCACTTCCTTGAAAGGATCGAGAGAGGGGACAAGATCGTTACCGATCTACAAACGATTTTACCGATCCAACGTTTTTTAAAAACTTTTTCCACGTTTTTCTACCGTTGCCTTCAATTATACAAAAATGTGTTAATAAATAATTCGATGTAACGATTTTTTTGTGGATAACGATTTTTTTACCGATCTTTTTTATCATCGGTGTTCGATAAATAACGATTTCTTGTGAAAATACAATATCTGTCTTATATTGTTTTTTATCGAATATGTAAAAACCACTGAAAAAACATCGAGCGAATTATGCGTTCCCAAAACTTCTTGATTATCCGAAAACTTCTTGCTTATCCGAATAATTAAAAAAAAACATGAAAAAATTGACCAACGATTTTTCGCGGGCTTTTCTCCCTTAATGATAAATAAATATACCAAAAATGAAAAAAAAATTTCTTCCAAAATTATTTAAAAAATAATACTGAACGAAACAATTTGAAAATTCCTAAACACGCAAATACTTCGGAAAAACTCCCAAAAAAAACTAGGAAGAAATAATATTTTTCCAAAACCTCTTGTCGCACCAAATTTCGATCTCGAGATCCGCCATTACGTTTCCCCACGAAGAAGCGTGACGCAACGGACGAAAATTAATTGCGGCGTGTAGCGGAAGGAAACCGGATGAGACGGTCGAGGGGGGAGAGAAGAAGCGATAAAATCGTAAGCGTGCCCGTCAACTTTGTAGCTGATCGCGATAGAGGGAGCGTCGACAGGCTATCTCACGAGGGAGAGAAAGAGAGAGAAAAAGGATGGGGGGATTATGATCGCGAGCAAACGAAGGACGAAGGTACGAAACAGAAGGGTTAGGTCGAGGATCAAGATTGGAGTTTGAGGGGAAGGAAGTCAAAGCGACGAGACAACATTTTGGGATGAATCTCTCTCTCTCTCTCTCTCTCTGAGACAAGCAAAAAGAAAGAGAGGAGTAAAAGGTAGATAAAAAGGGTCATAAAGGGATAAACGTCGCACGGGACTCGAATTTAATGGCGCGTAAAGTGGAAGAGGGTTGCCGAAAAGCGTTTCATCCCCTTCTCACCCCTATTTTCTATTTTTTTTTTTTCAATTCTTTCTCCCTCTGGCCTACATCTTCACGGACGCAAAAACGGGTTGCTTTTTTCCAGCCCGGATGAGGGTCACGAAAAAAAGGCGCCCTTATTTTCACCCTTCGGGATTCGAGTCCGAGTTGACGTTCGGACGACCCAAACTACAACGACGCGGATAACAATGAAAAGGGGCGAGGGGGAGGGTGGGATGAAGAGCGAAAAGCAAAAGTCTATCGACTTCATTAACAAGTGTCGCCAAATATTGACTCACGAAAACTGGGGTAGATCGCGAATAGAGACCTCGAACCTAGTTCCCTTCTACCAAAAAGTCAAGGGTTCAACACGTGACCCGTTTAGATCGTTGTTAGTAAAAGTCTCGTAATCGTGACCAGATCAAATTACAGAAGAACCGGAAGTTTTATCTTTTTTTTCATGTCAAAAGATTTTTTTTTTGTATTTTCTATCGAAATAATTATATTTAATCATGTTTTTGTATTTTCCGTTGAAGTGTCGCATGCTTTTTGATTTTTTGTATTATTTATTAAAATCATGTTTTTTTTCACTCATTTTTCCTTTCTCTGTTAAACGATCTTAAAAAAATGTATTTTTTAATTGAAATCATACTCTTTCGTGTTTTCTGTTGAAAATACGGTTTGGTATGTTCTATTGAAACAATATATTTTTATATTTGTGTTTTTTATGGAACCGATCCCTCTTCGGATTTTCCAGTGCTTTTGTAAAATCGCTCGAAATGCTTTTTCGAAAGATACAATGTTTGATTACAAAAAGACAAAAGTAGTCAAACTCATTAATGTTTGAAAAATGTTTTTTTTTTTAATTCTTGAACTTCCTGTTACAAAATTGGATAAAAAAAAAAATATTTCGTGTTTTCAATGAAATTATCGTATTTATAAATTATTCCTCTTTTCCCTTGAACGCATCTTCCAAATATAATGAATTTTTATTATTATCAAACGGTGCTATATTTTGTCCCGAATTCTTTCGTTTGCGCATGCGCGTAGCCTGTGGCGCTGCGGCTGGTCCCACGGAGGTTAAATCTTATCTAGATGGTGGCCCAATTTTATTTCGGATTTTGGAGAAACGAAGAGAGTAGAACATGGCTAGGGAGGCGAAGGGGGGGAGGGCTAGGTAAAGCTGAAAGTAGCGTCACGAGGAGACCCGTGTACGACACCGAAAGGAGAGAAAATAAAGGACTTGGAAAAAAAAAAGAAAAAATAAAGTAAAGAGGATATTACGGTGCCTTAACGCCCCGGCAGATGGCCGGGACGGTGAGATAGCGCTGATTTATGGAACGGTATCGGTGGAAGCTAGGGGGCGCGCATCGGAGGCTGCGGAAGAAGAAGAGACGACGCGATACACTCGCGCAAACTCGTTTCCCGTTCTCTCCTATAAAATACTAAATGGTCTTTGAGAAACGAATAATACGAGGAGGAGAAGTGGTAAGAGGAAGGATCCTAATGGTTTTCGGCATACTACAAGACTGATGGACCAAATTCTCGGTTCCCTTCTCCCTACGCCCCTCAAGATCGAATTGTTTTTTTTTTTTTTTTTTTTTTCAAAGACCCAACTCTTTACACACCTAAAACTTTTCCCACTTTGCCCTTTAACGATTTCCGTTCGCATCGAGAGCAAACTCGTGTTTCAAAGATTCCCAATGAAACGGATATAGGGGGAGATGGAAAGGAAAAAAAAGGTGGAGAGTTACATGTATGATGATGATCGGCCCGAATGAGGGAACCGGTTGACCCTCGGCGCCCTCTTCTCTTCTCGCTTCTATTTCTTCCTTCTCTCTCTCTCTCTTTCTTTCTTTTACTATATCTCTCACCCACATACAAACACTTTTTCGAACACACAAACGCTCAATCCCTTTCGGACGCCCGACGATAACGCGAGAAGTTTCTTCGACGCGTATTAATGCTCGTGTGGATAATATCGTTTCTGTTATTCCAGATGAACCAACAGTGCAAAGTCTGCGGCGAACCCGCCGCCGGTTTCCACTTCGGGGCCTTCACGTGCGAGGGATGCAAGGTATTGTGTATATATTTGTTGATTACTTAATTATTATGTGATATCTTATTTTATCTGGAGATTTAAGTCAATTTGGAGTTTTTAGTGAATCTGGAGATTTAAGTAAATTTGGAGATTTTAGTGAATTTGGAGATTTAAGTAAATTTTGAGATTTTAGTGAATCTGGAGATTTAAGTAAATTTGGAGATTTTAGTGAATCTGGAGATTTAAGTAAATTTGGAGATTTTAGTGAATCTGAAGATTTAAGTAAATTTGGAGATTTTAGTGAATCTGGAGATTTAAGTAAATTTTGAGATTTAAGTAAATTTGGAGATTTTAGTGAATCTGGAGATTTAAGTAAATTTGGAGATTTTAGTGAATCTGGAGATTTAAGTAAATTTGGAGATTTTAGTGAATCTGGAGATTTAATTAAATTTGGAGATTTGAGTGAATCTGGAGATTTAAATAAATTTGGAGATTTTAGTGAACCTGAAGATTTTGTAAATTTGGCGATTTTAATGAATCTGGAGATTCGAATAAATCTGGAGATTTAAGTAAATTTGGAGATTTTAGTGAATCTGGAGATTTAAGTAAATCTGGAGATTTGATTAAATATTGAGCTCTTACAAAAACGCAAGATCTCACTAAATCCTCACATTTCACTAAAGCCTGAAAACTCAGAAAACTGTTTGATTTTACTAAATTTTGAAAATTTGCTAAATCTCGGAATCCCACAAAATTCTAAGATATTACTAAAACCTCGAAATCATACGAAATCTTTAATATCTCACAAAATCGTGAAATCATGAAATCCCTTCGATCCTCATGAAATCTTGAAATCTTATTAAATCTTAAAACATTATTCAACCTCGTAATCTCACTAAATCGTAAAATCTTATCAAATCTCCAAATCTCAAAACCTCATTAAATCTTGAAATCTCGTCGAACTCTAAAACCTAACCGAATCGCGAGATTCGACAAAACCCAAAAACCCATTAAATCATCAAACCATACGAAATCTCAAAATTCCACTAGAACTCGAAATCTGACGGAAATCGGCGATAAAAAAAAATGGTATTCGATAGACGAATGATATCGACCTGTAGCTAGGGGCGAGGGGGAGGGAGGCGTGAGTAAATGAGGCTAATCGCGTAGACGATGAGCCGTTGAGGAAGGAGATGGACATCGTCAGCGGGCAGGGAAGGGGGGCAGGGAAGGGGGAAAGCAGACGATCGGATTCGAATATAACGAATCGCGTTTACCTGTCGGGGCGAGTAATCGCCACGGGTAAATGTTAAATCGGTTGTTCATCGTGTGTAGACGCGTGAAGCGGTAGAATCTCATGGAAACGAGCCAAGTTCATACGACGTCTGAAAAACAAGCGAAAATGAGGCGAAGTTAAAGGTGGGGCAAGATGGAAGCGAGGTTAGGAGCGCGCGAGGAAAAAGCCCGGGAGAATCGCGAACGAAAAAAATTAGTGAAAAAAAAAAACAAATTTTTTTAATATAAAAAATTAAAAATAAATAAAAATAGGAAATTAAAAAAAAAACGAAACGAAACGAGAACGAATCCGTAAGTGGACTCGAAGCGAGAATCGACCGCGACTAATCGATTATGTATATAGACGAAGAAGCTGAGAAGACTCACCGGTGGAGAAGATCGTCTCTTCCACTACTCCCATTGCAATATCCAGCTACTTCTATTTATTTATTCTCATGCACGAAAAGAAAACAAAAAACGAGAAAACGAGCATTCCTCTATCGATCGGGCACATAGGAAAATTTTTTCCGCCGAAAAATAAAAAAGTAAAAGTGCGAAGTAAAAAAAGAAAAAAAAAAGAAAAAATAAATTAAATGAAAAAAAATAAAAATGAAACATTTTTTTTTTCAATAAAATTGATGAAACATACTTTAAAAATATGAAACAAATTTGAAAAAGATAAAATCGTTTTAAAAGCACAAAATACATTCAAAGAGAACGAAGTGAGGTTGAAGAAATCGAAACGACAAAAAAAAAATTGAATAAATTTTCAAAAATACACAAAAAAGAGGAAAAAGGGAAAATGGCGGGAAAATCTTTCGTCAGCGTCTTTGGCGCGGTATCGTTAATCAATACGGAGATGTAAGAACTTTAAAAAAGTCACGGGTCGGGGGAGGGGGGGGAGGGGGTTAAACAAAAGGTCCGTAGAACCCGTGACGAGTTTCAAAGTCTGACTTACGTATATACACACACACACACACACGTACAGCGAGTACGATCTGAACGGTTCGCGTAAAAGGCACTTTCACGAATCCTTTCACCGTATCACTCGGCGATTCCTCGTCGTCAGACCGCGCGGCGCAAACGGATTCCGGCGGTGCCGAATGATGGTACCCGGAGTCCGATATCGGGTCCTAGGGTCATTCTTATCATAATTTTTCTCGTTGATTCGTTGCGCCCTTACGTCGCCAAGTGTCATCGATTATTTCGAGATTATATTTATCTGGATTGTGTACCGGCGTTTCGGTGCGTACAGATGAGAACTTTACGTCTCATCCGTGCGCTCGTTCACCCAGGAAGTTGATAAAAAAAGCGCAATCTGGACGACCGGTTGCGAGCGTCATTATCGCGAAGTATCGTGGAACAGGTGAACCGTCACCGACATGGAGCACGTGCTCCCTTTTTCTCCCTCTCTCTCTCTCTCTTTTCTTTTTATCATTCTTAATTTGTTTTTTATTATTTTAATTAATACTATTTTATTTTTAGTCTTTTATGATATTATTTGTATTTATTTTCTTAGAGTTTTTGCTTATACGTAAAATTCATTAAAGTTTATTGTATTTTTGTTCTTATTCTTGTTTCATTATTATTTCTATTTTAGTAATCGATTATGTTTTTGAAATTTTTGTATTCTTGTTTAACGTTGTTTTATTCGATTTTTTGTTAATGCATAATTAGCTTAATGGCTTTTCGTGAATACTGAATAATAATTTTGTATAATTTCGTATTATTTACTATTCGAGTTTCCAAAAATTTCGTAGTACATTATTCTCAATGATACAAAATGGTCACAAAATTTCTCGCCCATCTCTTTTTCTCTCTCCTTTCATCGTCATTCGTTCTAATTTCTAATCTTAAAACTTGTTGGCTTATATACTTTATTCAATTGCTTTTTATACTTCATTAATGACTTTTTCGTGTCAATTTTCTATCTTATTGTTTATTGTCAAAATTATATAATAAGAGCCCGATAAAGTCAATCGTCATTGTAATCGTCATCATCTTTCAGGGCACGTCACATCAACGTCCCGATTGCCTTTTTCTCAATTTGCGGTTGTTTTTTTTTCTGTTTGTTTATTGACAATTTGTTTGTTTATTGGCCGGGAAATGGTCTCGGATCGGTTGATCGGGCGAGGGAATTGCCGAGGATGAAAGCGAGGAGGTTCTTGACCTCGAATGATCCCGAGAGTACGTCGATTCCTCGCTGACTCGTTGATACATTCCCGCGCCCGGTAATTGGACCTCATTAGGGCAGCGACGGTGGA
This sequence comes from Ophioninae sp. B BG-2022a, assembly GCA_030522765.1. Taxonomy (NCBI): domain Eukaryota; kingdom Metazoa; phylum Arthropoda; class Insecta; order Hymenoptera; family Ichneumonidae; species Ophioninae sp. B BG-2022a. Next base: position 11,055 of record JAPYZJ010004782.1, read on the forward strand.
CAATGACGAGCGTCCCAGTTCGCTCAATTCGTTAGTTACTCTCAACTCTCGCACTTGTTTATTCCTTGTTTTTTTTTCTTTTTTTTTCCATCCCTCAATTTTATCCCGATAGCCTTTTTTTATCTTCCCCCCTTCCCCTTAATCGAAAGTCACTAAGTGGATTAAAAAAAGAATGAAAACGAGGAGGACGTTCGCTCTCGTTGCATACGGGGAGAGAAGCTGTAAAAAAAGGCGCGAGCCTTTTAGAACGTGGATTTCGAGCAGTCTCTTATTCCGGTTTTCCTCTCTCTCTCTCTCTCTTGAAATTTTTTTTCTCTCATCCTCCATAAGCGTGCTCTCTTTTGCTCCGTGATTCTCGTAAATACTAGACTTGCCCCTGGACACGACTTTAATTAACAATTGAACAAATGATAAACTTTTACAAATTCAATAAATTACTAAATTAATGATTCAATGAATTTTTTAATTATTATTGTACAATTAATTACCAAAGCCATAACTGATTAATTATAAAGTAAACAATGAATTTAATTAGTAATAATAATTGTGATATTATATTACAGTGAGAAATAATAATCTATTAATAATTATTATTGTTACCAATTGAATTAATAACTTATTTTATAATCGTTCAATTATTACTTTTATAATAAAGTGTCTTTATATATTCTAATAACGATACAAATATATAATTACCATTTATTTCGATAGTAATAATGACATAATTATAAAATTAATTATTTATTTAACCACCAATTGAATCCCGGAATTCCGGTGTTTTTATTCTCATTTTTCTTTTCCTTTTTCCATTGTCCATTTTGTACTTTGGCCTTGTTTTTTAAAAAATGATTATTATTATTTATATCAACGTTTCCACTCCTCCTTACGTTCTCAAGATATACGGACGTACTCGAGCGGTATTAGAGAGGAAGAGATAGAGGGCGAGAGAGAGAGAGAGAGAGAGAGGAAGAAAAGCTGGAATATCTATAGCCACTGAATCACATATATTACATGCCAGGTATACTCGCATACGCGCCAGAAGGACCATTATAATACTCGACCAAAGTATATTCGACCAAAAAAAAAATGAACAAAAAATGAAAAAAATTAAAAAAAAATGAAAAAAAAATAAAAAAATGAGAAAACGAAGAAGAAGAGGAGGTAAGAGATTGGACATACGTAAGAGAGGATGAAGCGGCCGGTTTCGGGAACGCCCGGATTTTATCGTAAAATTCATCGTTCCCTCGAGATAAGCGCGATGAAGATGAAGCAACGTTGCGGGATAGCGGAGAGAGAACGAGAGAGAGAGAAAGAGGGGGGAAGACTCAGTAGCCTGGTAACACACGTGGACTCCTCCTAGGGACACTAGCCGCACCAATTAGACGCTCGAGAATGTTTCAAATAATTTAGCGTCTCTCCGCGTGACTTCCACGGAGTGACCGTACATTCGTAGTTTCTGGTATACGAAAAGGAACGTCATTACCATACTAACGATTCGGATTCCTTCTTTTTCATTCCCCCTTAACGGACGTTTCGAAGTTGCTCGAATTTCAACGTATCGCTCAGATTTTTCATTAAAACGTACATATTTGTTTATATTTATCAGACTGAGATAGAATTATTTAAATATACGAACACATGAAAGATTTGAAAATAATAAAAATATGATATTATTGATAATAATGAATATTTGTTGCTTGAATCGATTTTGCTTTTATCCAACGGATAGGGTAACCTGGTCTAGGAGTACGCATCCGATAAGAGTACGCATCACCAAAAGCTGTGAAGTTTTTGCCGATGCACGGCTAACTTCAGTCGTATTTT
>JAPYZJ010004783.1:0-13828 GCA_030522765.1 Ophioninae sp. B BG-2022a
TATTTGTACAGGAAATTTCCTGGAAAACATAAGAAAATGTTTGTTCCCAGATATTTAATACATAAAAGATAAAAAAACAGTATTTGTAAATGTTTTGAAGTTTAAGAGCCTACAAGTTTATGCAAATGTTGTTGTTTAATGTTTTATTGAGCTTGTATTGGAGGCAGAATAAAATATGACAATTACTGAGTTCGTTTTTACCAGCCTTCTAATATTGTTATTTTACATTTTTATGCAAATCAGTGGAAAATTGTATCTCTCTATATTGTTTGGTTCAAGTACAATTTATCAATTTTATAGAGTAGATCTTGCCTTGCTGGGATACTAAATCAAACTTTTTTCTTTATTTAGACATTATAAGCATAAGGTTGATTAACAACATAATATTAAATATTAGGTTAAACTTAATTATAATCAAAATCTCTTAGTAAATTTATTACAGAACATAGAATTTTAGTTTAAGAAAAATAACAAGATTTTGTTATGTCAGAAATTCCATGATTTCAGTTTCAAAAATCAGATACAAGTCCTAACAATATTTGCTCTCGTTTTTTCTATTTTTAGCACACAGCCTTTCTTATCTTCAATTTTGAGTTTCAATTCTTGTGTCTTGCAATAAGTTTAAAAAATTGTCTTTTGTGATTTTAAAATGAATGGGTGAGAATAGCATGCATTACAAGGTTGAATCACTTACTATGAACAGCTTAAGAAAGTACTGCAAGAACAATACATTGCTTCTTACTCAAAACAGTACACAGATGCTTTTCTGTGGAGTCCTGTGTCATAATTGCATTTTATTTTAGTTTCTTAAAATTTTATTCAAAATTTTCTGTGCCCTCAAATGGGTAGAAGACCAGCAAAATGCTATAGATTGATAAGCAAGAAGGCCTATGTGAAGTCCAGATTCTGCAGAGGAGTTCCAGAGAGCAAGATAGCAATTCACGACTTGGGAAACAGAAAGGCAACCGTTGAGGTGCTTCCTGCCAGAGTAAATCTTATTTCTGGTGTTAAATTGAACATTTCGTCTGAAGCACTTGAGTCGGCACGTATAGCTTGCAACAAGTACATGCTAAAGACAGTTGGGAAGGACAACTACCACATGCGTATCTGCTGCCAGCCCATCCACATTCTGAGGATTAATAAAATGTTGACATGTGCTGGTGCGGACAGACTCCAAACAGGAATGAGAGGAAGCTTTGGTAAGCCATATGGCCGAGCAGCTAGAGTGTTTGTAGGACAACACATTATTGATATCAGAACCAAGGACAATCTGGTGAAAGACGCCAAGGAAGCCCTCCGAAGAGGAAAGAATAAGCTTCCAGGCCACCAGCAGATTCAAGTGTCTCAGATTTACGGTTTTACTGGAATTTCCAGGGATGAGTTTAGCAAATTGAAGGAAGCAAAGCGAATCTGCAGCCAGGGATCGATGGTCAGTGTTATTAAAGAGAAAGGAAGTGTTGAGGCATTTTTGAATAAGGTTGAAAGAGCACTTTAATAAATTTTCTATTCTTAGTTTTATGCTTTTTAATTGAAAAATGTTTAGCTTTTATGCATGCATAAAGGCTGCTAATTTTAGGCTTTTGTTTGTTGGTTTTTATAATGCTTTTATGCTTAGCCCTTGTATGTTTTTGGACCCAGACAAGTCACTGAATGTTTTCAGCAGCGAAGGAAAGCTTATCCAGTGTGAAAATGCATTAAAGGCTGCAGTAAACAGTGCTTTGAGCATAGGATGTTCATCTGAGGATGGCTGTGTGATTATGTCGTTTAAGAACCTTTCCAGCTTGGTTGACAAGAAGAACTTCCACAAAGTTTTTACAGTTTGCCCGTCCATCGGGGTGACGTATTCTGGCCTCCAGCCAGACTTTAGGGCCCAGCTGGGTGTTGCACAGCGTATATGCCAGGACTACTACGATGTTTACAGGAGATTTCCGTTCCTCGATGTGTTTATGAATGAGTTTAGCCTTAGTGTTCAGGAGTTCAGTCAGAAGGGCGGACTCAGGCCGTTTGGGACATTCCTCATTTTTTGCGGAGAGACAAGAGACGGTCCCTGCTGCTACCAGATGGATCCCAGCGGAAGCTTTAAAAAGGTGCGGTTGACAGCCTCAGGAAAGGAGTTTGAGGGAGCTACAAGGTTTATAGAAAGAAGGATTGAGAAGCTTGACGACAATCTAGTAAACTGTTTTCTTGCAATCAAAGAATTTGTAGGAAAGGAAATTGAGCCCTGCGATGTCAGTGTTGGAGTATTCAAAACAAATGTGTTTAAATGCTACAATGAAGAGGAGGTCAAAGAAGTATTTGATTCAGTACAAAATTAAAGCATGTTTTATTCCGAAAGTGAAGTTTTATGTGATTGTTGTAAAATAGATTGTTTATTTTAGTATTAGAAGACCTTGGATAAACAGTGGTAGATTATAAATTATGTTATAAAAAGATTTTAGTATAGAATTTTCTACATTTCATATTGTAAAAGACCTGAATCAGAAGGGCATAAATCAAAGAATAGTATTTTTTATCAGAAAACAACTGTAAATACAAATCAATAGAGAATATGTTATAAATGCAATCCTGTCTCCATTAGATTCTATCAGTATTCTATAACTTAAGTGAATTGCTCTATCAACTAATTTTACTAACTGACATTACAGCCTTGTAAATGTTAGTATTTTATGCTAGTCTTTTATGCAGCATTCTCACACAATAAAACAGCATAAAAGCTGAAGCGTGTTTTGTTTACACAATTCCCTTCCCCCAAAGTGATATTTCTAATTGCCACAACTAATATTTATTTTTAATATTTGTTCCTTGGATTAATTTAAGGTCAATCCCTGATAATGAAATACAGCAATATTAAAAAAAGCAAGCTAAAGAACACCAGCAGGATTCCGTACATTCACCACATAATTCTGTTTATTTTTAGGGAAATCCTTTTTTTCCTTATACTGCCTTTAATCCTGTTTCCAGCCATCGAGACAAACAGCGGCTTCTATGTAGAAAGCGATGTGGTATTTCTCAATGCTTTCAACATGTTTATTCTCTTTTTGACATGCAACAGCGTGATAAGCCAAAAAATCTTCAGGTACTACGCCGCAATATTGGCACTGCTGGACCATGGAATCATTAACATACTCATATTGAAGAAGTCTTTTATTGTCGTCCAGGCAAATCATGCACATTTGATTGCATATTTGATCTCAATCTCATTTATATTGGAAGCCCTGATATCAATCTATTTAGTCTACATCAACAGGTTTCTGTCGTGGATGGACACATTCAAGAAGCTGGGGGCCAACACAAAAATGCAGAATGCATACTTCTGGCGCCAAGTCATACATGCGTTGTACCCGTATGAGTTCTTTGTGGCCTTTGAGCAGGCTGGAAGCGTGATGTTTCCACTAACTGGTATTTTAGATCTTTTAGTGGCCTTAAATGGTGTTGTCATGGTAATCTCTTTTTTCCAGGTGGTTTTCACTTGTGCCAACATTTACGACGAGGATGTCCTCCAAAGGAAGCTGGCCATCTTCTTTACTTTTCTGAGAATAGCCAACATTGCCACCCAGATTGGGGTTGTAATACACAACAGGGGAATATTTAAACAGGGACAGCTATTTATTACAATGATCTTTGCTGTAAATTACTTAGGTGTTGCGATTATAGTGCTTCTGGTTCTTATTAGAGACATGATGCTTTTTGGTTCAGGCTTGAAAGAGCATTTAAAATCCAAGCTTCAACCAATAGGTTTATCTTAGGAATATTTTAAACTTGTTGAATAAAGTTTCCTTATTCTGTAAGTTTGATCTTTTTTAATTTTAAAAAAATGAATCTTTGATAAGTTTTCAAATAGAAAAATTTGCTTTTTTATGGTTGAATAATTTTTATCTTTTCTCAGTTAAATTAACAAATTCCTAATCAGTAATATTATTGCAACAAATGTGCTACTAAACTATTTTCAGTCTATTCTGATAAGTTTAATAGAAGAAATAACGTATAATGCCGAATATTTAAATTTATGGGTAAATATTTATTATTACTACTTAACATATTATAGAATGCAAGACTTGTTTGTAAATAACGTCTTTGTATGTTATTAAAATATCAGATCTGCCGAGATTTAATCAAAATGTTAGGAGATTCTGTTTTACAAAAGAAATTAAAGTTAAGAACCTTTTTATAAAGCTTTGTTAAAATTGTGATAGTCTGTAATTTCTTTTTCAATTTTTGATTTTCAATATTAATCGTTTAGATTTCCGTTTTAAAAAGAGCTTCTTTAATGTTAAATATTAGAAAATATTAAATACTAGAAAATAAAGGTAAGTATTACACAATGCAAATGTTAGATTAACAATAAAGTAGTCATACTCCTTTTTTTAACTTCAACTTGTTCCCTTTCCTCATATAAATAATTCAAGCTCCTTTTTTCAATTAATAATTTCAAAATTCGTTATTACTCCAATGCCATCTGAAAACTCCAACGAAGACGAAATTTCTAAGGAAAAAGAGATCAAAGAAGTTGAAAGCACAGAAAATTCATCAACCTTTTTGCAGAGCCAAGAAGCCGGCAGTGCTTCCGGACAAGAGCCTAAGAAACATTCTTTATTCTACAGAGTTTTTAAGAGGCTGATTAAATGCACAAGTGCTCCTTTAAGCATAGTCTACATTTTTCTGAATTTATTCTACAGCCATTTTTATTGTTTTAGGAAAGCTGGTTACAAGGATCTCCTGGAAATCTCAGATTTCCCCAAAAAATATTTTGACAACCCCAATCTAGAAGAGCTAGATGATAAAATAGTCAAATTGATACAGGGAAACATTTTATTACAACTCTTTATTCTTGTTGGAGAACTAATGGCAGACGAAATAGAGCATAACGGTGAGGCCATTTTAAAATATTTTAAAATTATTTTTACGTTCAAATTTCGAAGATACGAAGAAATTAAGGATAAAATAGAGTTAGTGCAATGTAAAGACACAAATCAGAAAGAAAAAACCGAGGCAAATCTAGAATCCAATGAGCAGAAGACCAAAGACCGATCACGGATCACCCCTAAAAATTGTTTGTTCTACATATGCAACATGTTCACTTTGATTACCTGTTTTGGATTGATGTCTAATGAAGTTGAAGCCATCAAAGCCAATTTTGCTCCTATGAACTATCTTCTAGCTGTCACAATCATGACTTTGGGATTTGTCATATTTTCGTTGATCTTTGAAATTGACCAGGTAGTTTTCATTATGAGATTTTTCTCAGAACTGATAACTGTTTTAATTACACTAAGTGATTCCTATACCGTGAACCAATTCTATCCCGTTCATTATTCACAGATTGACTCTCAAGAGCATTTTAGTCCAGATTACATTCCCCAAGACGACAGTGAAGACATAAAAGTAACAGACTTTTTCAACAACGAAATACTTCCTGTCTTTAAGAAAAATGAGGTGGATACTAAAATTTTATATAGCATTTCTACAGACACCGTTTTTTGTTTGCTGAATTGTTTTCCAATCTTTGGCAAACACAAAGTAGGCGTTTTCCCCAAAATCTTCTATCGTAAATTCTATGTTACCAATTCCATAGATCAAGGCAAATTAGAACTATCCATTATTCTTCAAAAGTACAAGCTTGGATACTTTAAGTACTCTCAGATGATTTTCCTTTTAACTTGCTTGACAGTTTTCGTGGCCTGTTTGCTGTATGTGGCCTTAACCTACAAAAAGCCCAATCAGGATTCTTCTGAAGCCGAGTCCATTGTAGGATATGGCTTGTGTACCTACAACTACACCAAAGCCGTTTTAGTCATCCTCTCATTTAATATTGTCATAGGCCTTATTATCAAAATATGTCTCACTTTCAAAATACATCAGGCAGTATTTGACTCTGATATTGCTGTTCTTAGAATGTATCCGGACTTAAAGGAGTTATTGATTCAAAAGATTATTACTGAGACCAGCGATCACACAGCTGGTATATATCCCATATACTTCCCTTTTTATGACAGTCCGTCTCCTTATCACAGAATTCTAAACATTGAAGCTCTAAGTAACATTTCAGGAGAGAATTAAAGATTTAAAAATTTTATTTTTGATCAACTTTTTATTTTAAGAAATTCACATTAAAAGTTATTTGATTATCACTAAAAAGTAACTTATTATAAAAGTCAAGGTTATTTATTGTATAGTTTACTTTTGATTTTAATTATGCTCAAACACTCTTTTAGTACTTTTTTTCTGATTTTCTGAGTAAAATAAAATTAAGATCAAAATTATCTCCTTTAGTGAAAACTTTTAATCTGCCAATAGAAATACAATATGAAATCTCATTGGACAATTTTGCTATAAAAGGTGAAAATATCACAACCCCATGAAATTTTGTCAGATTTTATGTTGTCTGAGCTTCCTTACTAGGATAAATTCGACAGCAACGAAGGATGAATCTGTCAATCTTAAAACAGAGTCACCACCCCAAAATGGCCAGTCTGAAATCTTAGATAAGACTAAAGCTGATGGTAAAACATTGGAAAAACAAGAACCTAGCAACATGGATGACTTTTTTGTTCTTACAAAGACGAAATTAGACAACATCATTGCTAGCTTGGAGGCATGCACGGGTCAACGGGCAACTAACGTTTTTTTAAATTGGCTGTATTGTCCTGTTTTGCTTGTGCTAATCAACATGGGCTGTTATTTTGGGACCAAGTATTTTCAAAAGATCCCTGATTCGTTATCAAATGAATAAATGATTCTATCTTTGTTTTCTTAAATAGCCCTTTTGTTAGAAGATAAATGATTTATTGACATTAGGGATAGATTTTCCTAACACCTTTTATTTTTGTATAGTCAAAATTTTAACAAAGAACAAATCAGGTATTTTAAGTAAGTCACGCATGTTGTTCAGTAAATAATCCTTAACTTAGCAAAAGAGCTGCTTCTTACAGCATACAAAAATAAGATCAAATATGAAATTCAGTTAAAGACATTGTTTAATTTTTACAGCAGTTCCATTTTATTCAGTCATCACAAATACATTTAATAAATACATTTAATAAGTACGTTAAATAAATGCATTCAGCTTTGTGAATTTTTTTTATCAAAATATAAATTCAGTTACAATGAACACAAAAACAATCTTAAATTTTAATCTTTTTATTCTCTATCCTTAATGCATAGGTATCTTGAAGCGAAAAAACTGAGCACACAGCCCACAGTAAACAATATTGAAAAAGAAAATGGAAATCCTGATGCAGTCGAGCTTATGCCTCCTACCAAAGACTCAATTTTTTCAATACAAGGCACAAGACCTTTTATCGAATCCTCTTGTTTCTTCAGTTTGTCTGTTAGATCATCGATGATCTTTTTTTGTTGGTCCTCTATTGTTTCTTCATCAGCAGAATGAAATGAAGATTCTCTTTCTTCAGCTCCATCGGTATTTTTAGCAATATCAGCAGAATCAGTAGATTTTGATGTAGCACTAATTAGAGATATCAAACTGAGCATTAGATTCAAAGAACGCATTAAGGGTTTGAAAAAGTTTATATTTATTCTAAAATTTTTGTTAAGGAGGTTTTACCCCTTTAAAGTTTTCAGTGGATTTACAAAAGTTTGCAGAAATTATGCCTAACACAAAAAAAAACAAATTACATTAGTATCAAATCACATAAGCAATAAGTAACATAGTTATAAATCACATTAATAATGAGTACTTGTTTTTTTATTGTATAGACAATTTTTTGATAATTTTATACAAAAATAACTGAGTTTGATAAAAATTGTGTAAAAAATTAAATAATAATAGCAAATAAAACAATATGTGGGTTTACATAGTCTAATCTGTATAAAAAGTATCTTTAAATGTTCTATTTTAATCCAATACATGGTTTTTAAGCAACCAAAAAAGGCTATTTCCTTTCAACATCAACTGAGATAAGTATTTTGAATCAAAAATGCCTACTTACTGGTCTCATCATACTGATATGCCAAGATTATAGCCCGAAAGCAATCAACAAACATAATTATTGAAATAGTAAAGAAAAGCCCAAGCAAAGTTTCTAAAATAAGACTCGAATCAATGAAAGTCAGAGGAAACTTGTATGATATAAGCATTCTGTTGAATATAAAAGCATAAAATACAGAAAAAGAATTTTGATCAATAAAATATACTGCAGAGAGAAAGATGGAGCTGAGCATTAGTTTAAAAAGCAGAATGATCGAGGAGCCTGATAAGTTCTTGTGAGACCTGTCCATTAAGAAAGAGGATGGACAGGCAGATGCTTCATCAAACTTAGGGGCATTTGCATCATCAAATAAACAGATTAACTTGCTGAGGAAATATAAAACAAACAAGACTGATTGCAATACAAACAGGCCTAAGGCTTTGAGTACCGAGGCAAGTGCCTGACATCCAAAAAAGAATGGTCTCAGCTTAAATTTTCGAAGATTCACTTCACAAGACTTGATAGTCTTTAGCTTACTAATATTGTAGATGGCTGAAGTAAGTGCATGGTGAAAATTCTTTATTGCATACCAAAACGATGAATATTCAGATTTCTTCTTTCCCCCAGTTTGGCTGTGCACAGATGAGTAAATGAAAAATGTGACAAAGTTAGCAATGATCAGGTAACAGAATAGAAAGAAGAAAACTGCACAATAGGCATGCAGATCATTGACTAATACAAAGTTCCCTGACGCATCTCTTGAATAAACAATCGAAAAGATAACAACAGCCTTTACAAAGCAGAATAACGAAGCCAAAAACAGTGTTGCTGAAAACAAACAAAGATTCTTGCAGACTAGCAAGACGGTGTTGCGAAGCGTAGATTGAATAATCTTTCTCTTTCCCCACAGAATTCTTATTGTACAAATAAAATGGTAAAGTACTACGGCAAAGGAGAACACTGGAGGAAATGAAAGTAAACTGCCAGAGAAATACCGAAAGATGCTGTAAAAGAGAAAAAGATAAAGCTGGAGTGCAGTGAAAATTAAAACACCAGAAAAATAGTAACAGCTCAACAGGAAGATGGAGGCTACAAACAAAAACACCAGACAGTTTTTCAAAAAGTATAATGCCAGTGCCAGATTTGCAGAAGAAAGTATAATTGAGATAAGCTCGTTTTTAGAGGGGAAGTTGACATAAAACAGTGCAAAAACTCCAGTTACGTACAAAAACAGAGGAAATGTGTGCTCTATGCTTATTTTGTGATTGTATTTCCGTTCGTCAAGCCCTAATTTTTGAATTATAATTTTCTTCTTCAGCAGGCACAAGAAAATTAAAGATATCACTGATAATAATCTAAGAATTGATACATTTTGTGCCAGTTTAATTCCAATAAGCCTTTTCATTGATATTAGATGGATGCACAAGTGTTTCAGAAATCTACATCCGTATCCACTAGAGGATGTTATCTCATTCCAATTCATAAACTTTGGAGTAAAATTTTACTTAAATATTTGGACTAAATTTAATTAAAAACAGTGTAAATATTTTGACAAATTCTTCTTACAATCTATTTAGAATGACTATGCTTTAAGCTTATATTTCTGCAATCTACCAAAAGAGGTTATGTTTCAAGAACAATTTTGATCACAAATGTTGTTCTGAATGCTGTTATTCATTTAGAGAAAGTCAGAATAACAAAGGACATTTTTATTTTTTAACTTGAGTGCATTTCTTTCAATCGATTAGACTCCAGATACAACATGAGCCAAGAAGGCGATATGATATATGTTTGAAAAGACGGTTGCTTTTGCATAGCTTAAATAGCAATTTTCTATAAAAAGCTTATTTTGAAAAATTTTACATCCCCTATGCTTTTTTCTGATCCATCGAAAAATATTGCTCTGATAATTGGAGTATTCGAATCACAAAGCGCAAACTTCTTTGGAACAGTGACAAATTCTAAGAATATCAGTCATTTTACCTCATATTTCGGTGCTGGAAATGGACGATTTGCAAAATTTTACTTTCTGCAGCTGACTAAATTTTTGTGTCTCCCTTATCTATTTATAGACAAAATAGCCAAGTCACTGTGCTTTGAAACTAAAAACCGACTCCATTGGATCTGCGGATATGCCTTTTTGTTTTCGTTACCGCTGATCAAAGCTCTTCACAATCACATAAATTTTATCTCACAGGACAAGAATTTTGACTGTTTGGAAAATCACACACACGCAAGTATTCAGGCATTGTCTGATGGTGCAATTTATTTGTTCAGCCTGATTTCTATCAGCTTTATAATTTTTATCATATTGGCCTATTCTTTTTTAAAGTTGAATCTCGTTTTCAAGGATACTTATTTGGTCCTGTCAGGCATTATTTATTTGCAAATCTTCTTTAAATGCTTCAATAACTTTGAAAAATTTAAAATCACAAGCACTTCAGTGCTGAATCTGATATTTGGTTTGGTCTTCTTCGCATTACTGATTTACAGTTTAATGAACCTGACATCCTTGCGTAAAATAGTTAGAGATGCGTCGTATGTGGTGTTAGAGAACATCAAATGCTATTTTAGTGCCATCTTCGTAGCCAGTACCGTGTTTACTTTCCAGATAGCATTGGTATTCTTATTTTTACTTTTTAAAAGGGTAATTGAGCATGAAAAAAGACTTGCAGTCATGCTAGAGACTAGCAACATGCTTGTTTTCTTGGCTGTGGCAATATCCACCTTCTTTTTTTATGTTATCAGCAACTTCACAGCTGTTTTCTTTACATCTTCAATGATATCTAAAAATAAACTAAAGAGAGCTGAAATTTACAAAATCCTATCCAGAAGCATTTTCATAGTCCATTTCTTCGCATTTATTTCGACGATATTGCAGATAGCCGTGTTCTATTTGAGCTACCACATTACAAACTCTTACAATAGTTCAATAGTAGACTTTTCTGTTATTTTGATCACTTTTAAAGCTGTTCAAATACTTTTTGGAACCACAGACTACATTGCCAATTTGACCTTGTACAAGGTAGGCAAGAAGAACAGTTCTGACAATACCATATTAGATGATGAGTTCTACAGCAGATACTGCGATGTAGAATCATCAAGCTTTATAACCCATTCTAAATACTTAATATTCGAAGTTTACTTTTTGATTTCCTCAATCCCGAGGTTTGGAATGTCTTATCACGACATGAGGCTCTCATCCAACATTGTTTGCTTTAAAGGACTGTTGACTGTGCTAGTTCTTGTTTTTATAGCTTCATCAATATATTTTTTTGTTGATTCGATCCGTTGCGCCACTCTAATAAGTTTGAATACATGCAAGAACAAAGAGAAAAAAATAGATGATGTTGAGAACGGGTGCGAAACGTTACATGAAGAACCAAAAGATTGCGAGTTTTCAGTTGTTTAGTGATTTTCATTAAAAAAGTCAAAATACTTATTGTTGAAGCTAGAAAGTGTAGCTTTTTGTATTATCTTCTTACTGGAATGTTTTAGACTGATAAAAGTTTATTTCATCTTTTTTGTTAGAAATATTTTAGACTGGAAAAAAAAGAATTGAAATCTAAGCGCTGGAAGTTCTGCCATCTTTTTTAGTGCCAGTGAAAAGGAAACTTTGCATGATCTTTTAAGACTTCTCTTTAACTTCTATGATTGTAGAATAGAATGCTAAAGCTCATGTTGGAATGCATTTTTATATTTACTTTTAATTAAATCTAAAATGAAAAACAAAAAAACATAAAATCCCCAATGACTGGCTTTTTTGGACGGCTATTCTTTTTTACGTTGGTTGTGAATCTTTTAGCATCAAATGAAACAAATCTTGACGATAATAATAATTTGAAAACAGGGGACGAAGATAAGTTTAAAACGTTAGAAATAACCGATGTAGATGCTGAAGTAACCATAACTATAATTGTGGAATCTGACTATTTGCCTGAAGAATTGTCTTTTTATGATAAAGAAACAGACACTCTCAATCCTAATGAATATCCTGAACTATCAGCTAACAAGACTTTTAATTCTCATGAGCATAAACAACCAGCTGATGATCGCTGTGACTCTGAAGAATACTTCCTTGCCTCTGAAAAATTCTCTGATGATTTCGAAAATTCTAATAATTTTTATGATTATTATTATAATCCCCGTGACTCTGATGACGAAGCTATTACGTGCGATAATGCTAAGAAAAAAGGTAAGACAAAAGATAAGAAAACTAAGGCTAGGGAAAAAAAGATTATTTAGTATCTTTCAATTTAACTATAAATAATTTTCTAATTTATGTCAACAGATTAACTCTTGTAACGGAACTAACAATGCAATAACTCAACAGTAATAGTAATTAGTTTATTTTTGAATTTATGTGATTGATTAGCAAATGAGAATAGTTATTCTTACTTTTAGTTTACTTCCAGTTTCATTCAGAAAAACCTCTCAAAAAAGTTGTATTTGATTGTCTGATTTGCTAGACACTTTTTACTCAAAGATTTTTCGTCAAAACTTTGTTTTGGCAGTTTTTCTTTAACTCAAGAATACTCTTATTGGAACAAAAACTTGCATCCAACTGCTTGAATGGCAAAATTACTATAATTTTAGGTCCTTCTTTTGGCAGCAATTTCACTTGAATGGGCCTTTATAGCTGCTAAGAAAACATAAAGGTCATTGGTGATCATGCTATATTGCAGGACATTTTCTATTAACAAGTGTCTTCTCTTTTTTTGTTTTATCACTGTTTCTAAAAACTCTAAGTCAGGTTGTAGATCCTGCCAAACGCATTCTTTGATCTTCAGATCAAAAAGCCTAGAAAATAATAACCTGATGCTTTCAGAAGTATATTGTGCTATTGCAAACACTACTGAAGTTTTCTTGTTTCTTCTGTGTATTTTTATTCCTTTTTAATTGCAGAAATTTTCTCATCAACATCATATCATCATATCATCATATCATCATATCAGATAGCACAAATTCGCATTATAGACATTTCTTACTTTTGGAATAAGCAAAAAGTTAGATATCTTACTGAGGAAGTGTTTGCAGCTTGTCAGCTTCGTAAGAATATTTTATTCTTTCTTAAAGTAAAGCTTACAAAGAAAAAATGATAAATAAAAATTTTTAAAGTTAAGGAGATCAATAACATACATTTTATAAACATTTTAGATGCAAACTACAGACTTTTATAGTTGTATTTGTTTGTAAAGACAATATCTTGATGCAGCAGATCTGGGATGTGTATATAACAACTGGAAACTAGATAAAAGCCAAATAAAGAAATAGCAAAATATTCATATTTTCGTTTAGATACACCAAAAGATTTGCGATAAGTGGCAGGGCTAAGCTTGATCAAGCTTAGCCCTGCTGTAACAATAGTGCTTGTAAACTTATGATTTGTCTGTGACTTTTGCACAACTCAAATATGAATAACTTTATCTTTCTGCGTAACTTAACTGACTGTGTGATGCTAACAACTCTTCGCTGAGTAAACTAAGAATGACTTAGTACAGTCCGAAGCAAAAGTTCATGACACCCCCTTTTTGCCTTTTTAAGATGAATTTTTGATTGAATAAATTAAGTAAAAAAATAAACTTGTTCAAAATTTTATAATCTACACATCTATATATTTACTTGTGATCCTTATTACCTAAATATTTTTAAATTGAAAAAATTACATTTTTAAGTGAAGCAAAAGTTTATGACAGGCAATAAAAAAACGTTTAATACTTAGTGTCTGACCCTTTTTTGATCAAGACATTGAAAATTTTCTCTTTCATAGATAGAGAATGATGCACTTGTTTTTGTCTGTTTCTATTCAAATATCAGAGTTTCCTTCAGCTGATCAATATTTTCAAATTGACGGCCTTTTGCGTATACTCGCCTTACCAGATCGCCCCAAAGGTTCTCTATTG
>JAPYZJ010004784.1:0-12874 GCA_030522765.1 Ophioninae sp. B BG-2022a
AAAAAAGGAAAAATTACCAAAAAAAGAAAAACGAAAAATTACTAAAAAAAAAGAAAAATGAAAAATTACCAAAAAAAAAGAAAAACAAAAAATTACCAAAAAGAAAAACGAAAAATTACCAAAAAAGAAAAACGAAAAATTACCAAAAAAGAAAAACGAAAAATTACCAAAAAAAGAAAAACGAACAATTACCGAAAAAGAAAAATTTTTAAAATCATTACGATAAAAGAAAAGTCAAAGAGCAGAAAATGAAAAAAGAAAGAAATATTTATTTTCACCCAATGTTTTTATTTTTATTTTTACGATTGAGATATCGAATAATCGATATATAAAATTACAAGAAGGAGAAAAACATGAGCGGTTATTGGATAAAAGAATCGTTCAGCGGTCGTCGTACTCGCGTTGCACCGGCTTCACGACCTTTTAGGGCGAGGTGGAGGATCGGAGGAGGTCATCGAAGGGAAAAGGCGACCAGGTGCGCGAGCCACGTCGCCCTTTTCCGTCTCGACGTCGAGACGCCAATGCTTAGAGCGACCTCCTTCGGCACCCCAAACGATTCGAATCGAATCATTTATTTATTTTTTCCCTTCGAAATATCCGAAAAAAATACGTTTCCAAAAAATGATTTTTCATGCTTGATGAAAACAATTAACAATAATTAATAATAAACAACATTAGCATCGAAAATTATCAAATTAATTGAAAAATTATTATTCTTCGTATCGATAGATAATAATAAATTCAATAAACACAAATATTAATCAAATAATATAAAATTTATATTATTATTTTTTTCTTACATCTATAAAAAACATTGTATAAAATTAATAAAAATTAAATGAAAATAAATCAATTGAAATGAATACGAATAATAATCGTATAAACATTTACAATTAATAATGAAAAAAATCCACAGTAACAATAATCGAGTAATATAATAACTATACATCGTTTTAATTAATAGCAATAATCGAGTATAAAAAAAAATTTCGTAAATCATTGAATCATTCAAAACACAGTCAAAACAAAAAATATTGTGATCTAAGATTAACACCATGTATATTGTACGTTTTTGGGGTCACTGATCTCGAATTTAAAGTCCATTTAAACCCATAAAAATTTTTTATGAACTCGAAGTTCGTATCGTTGCGCCCCGAAGAATTTTCTCATTTTTTTATTTACATCGTTCCATTATTTTGCAAAACATTTTTTTTCATATTTTCAATAAATTATCACAATAAAAAATACGAATAATTCTCGAAGGAATTTTCTTAAAATTTCGACGAAAAAAAAAAAATTGAAAAATAATCGTTACGTTGAAACACTACGAAACTTCAATCTCTCACAATTTTTATAACATCAAATAACCCTCCGATTATCTGGGATAATCCTCCCCCTACTCTTTTTACACCGGAAGTGGCGTGAGGCACGAGAAAATAACAAAGGCGTTATTCAAGACGTGAAATTTTCGCTAGCCTCGCTTCTTCTATTTCCTCATCGAGGAATCATACGATAATAAAAAGATTCATATACGTATATGCTGCGCATGCGTACGCGGCGCATATATGCGTGGACTCGAAGTGGCCAACATTGGACATGAAAGGAGGTACTCGTTTAATATATTGTACGAGCCTCGAAAGATCGCGTCCTTAAACTGCGCGTCATGCGAGCGATAAAGAAAGACGTCCAATACTCGGTTACACACCAAGAAATTTTATCGCATAAAACGCATGCACGAAATCGTTACGATCAATTTGCTTCTAGCTCAACGATGACAAGGTATGTATGGTCGCGGAACTTTCCGGAAGCCTCTAAACTCGCATACTCCGTTGCATCGACGACGGCGCATATTTCTATACAGGGTGTCCGAAAAGTCGACCTATTTTTTCAAAGGGGTTAATAGTAGAGATCATTTGCAACAAAAAATGTCCCATCAACTGGGGCTCGAAAATTGATGGTTATTGAGATATTGATGTTTTTGTTTTCTGAAGAATTTTCTTTCTGCCTAAAATAAAAAATTATGAAATAAATATGATATTATAAACAACGATTTGATACTTTTCTGAGAGACCAAGAGTTAGCGATTATTTAAAAAGAAATTTTGCATCCAAATTTTACATAATTTGAAAATTAAAAAACCAATTTTCGAGCCCTAGTTGATGGGACATTTTTTGTTGCAAATCACCTCTACTATAACCCCTTTGAAGGAATAGGTCGAATTTCTGGTCACCCTGTATACGTGTCCGCGTCGAATGTTCCGATGGATCAATTGACTGTTGAGTCGTACGTGTGTTTGTTCGAACGATTGTGCCGGACGTTTTAGACCGTCGCGTCAGAACCGGCCTCATCTACGTTGGTGAACTTTCTACTCTATTTTTAGCAAAAAGCATTTTTTCGGAAAATACTTTTTTTTTTTTTAAATAGTTTTCGGAAATAAACAAATTTTTTTTTAGAAAAATCATTTTTTGGAAAAAAACAAGCTTTTTTTTTAGAAAAATCGTTTTTTGGAAAAAAACAAGTTTTGTTTTAGAAAAATCGTTTTTGAAAAAAAAAAACATGTTTTCTTTTAGAAAAATCGTTTTTGGAAAGAAACAAGTTTTCTTTAAAAAAAAATCGTTTTTGAAAAAATAACAAGATTTCTTTTAGAAAAATCGTTTTTTTTTTTAAAAAAAAAGGTTTCTTTTAGAAAAAACGTTTTGAAAAAAAAACAAGTTTCCCTTGAAAAAACATATCTTTTAATAAATAATTTTTCCTTAAAAAGTATCAGTGGACCATAGATCGAGTGCGTAATTACAGTGATCACAAATTACATATACTCGCCATTCTACCTCGTTAGTCCCAACTCGTTATCAAAGCCGAATGACGTTTGAAAAAAAAAAAAAAAAAAAAAACAAAGAAAGAAAACGCTAAGTGAGCTTTCGTATCAGCGATTGCAGCGATTAATTCATCGAGCCTAATCGATTCTCATTATCGATACTTCGCTACGTAATGATATCTAATGTTGCTATTATCGATAAAAAAAAAAATTTTTTCTCTCATTTTTTCAGCCATTTCTCCTCCCCCCCTCCTCATCCACTCTCCTCAATCTTTAGTTCGATTTTAGTCCGCGTCCTAAAAGTTCGTATTAAAATTAGTCATAAAAAAAATTCGATATCGCGACACGAAAGTCCAACGGTTCATCGTGTCGTTCAGATCGGATATCTTTCTCGGTCGAATTTGGGCCAAGGACCGCGCGTGCGAATCTGCATATGTACATGTGAATGCCGATGCCGATATCGCGAATAGGCACACGTTCAATTTATCGTCTATGCGAAAGAAAACAAATTTTGTTTTCTCATTATTAATTTTTGAATCATTCGTAAAAATTATGTGGCTTTGGAAATCGAGTAATTATAACACGATTGTTTGGGTTTGTTAGGGTTATCATTTTTTGTCGAAAAAAATTTATATTTAGTAGAAAAATCGTTTCGTTTTACTTATAATAATAATTATTATTATATAATGATACTGATAACAATATCTTAATAATTGTAAACACGTTATGGTCACATGGGGTCTAGTGGACCCCACGCCGAAATCTTGTTACTATTTGCTTTCTGCTTGATTTATTTACGCAAATCTTACCCGAGTATTCTATTTCGTGTTTTTCAAGTAAAACAATCTTTTATTCTTTCGTTTAAAAATTTTAATATGGCGAAAAAACGATCAGAAAAAAAACAACAAAAAAGGCCAATTTTCATTGAAAAATTCATATATATTTTGATTTTTACGATATGGCAAAAAAAAACCTTCGTTATCTTACTCTTGAAATAGTATATTTACAAGAAAAAAATATAATTTTCATAAATACAAAATTACAAAATTCCCTTATTTTTTTCTCGAATTTGTGTCTCGAAGATTCGAATTTCCGTATCGTTAATTTTCGTCAAACGGCTCGTTCTCGACTACGCGAGCACGAAGTTTCGTGGAAGCGAAGCAAAACCAAGAAAAACTCGAGTTCCGCGAAACGGCGGACGTTAGCATTATTTCAGGATTCCTCTAGGACAATAACATTCCCGGAATCGCAAGGAAGCAAAAAAAAAGGAGTAAAGAAAAAAAAGTCGAAATCAAAACATGGCGAAGTGATGGGATCGCGTCTCTTCCAACGGTCGTGCCGATCCTAAAAATTTTCGCTTTTTGTTATTGTTTCGTTCGGCGTGCGCGCGCTCGTATCGCGAGACTCGAAATATTTCGCGTGAAGCCCGGCGATGGCAGCGCCACGAGCGTTTCGGCATCGGGTGAGAATTTCGTCGAAACGCGGTCACGAGAGCGAGATAGGAGTGGGGGTAGTCGAATGAGAGAGTAGGGGAAAGAGGGGGAAACGGTTAGAGGGCGCGAGGGGCGGGGCGAGGCTCGAAGTCTCAACGTTACTTACGGCGACGGTAAAATTTCGAACGTCCAATTCCCAATATTACACGTATATTCGTCAATTTTGATGTACGAGGTAGAACGCGTCGTTTTGACAAAGAACGAGGACGACGAGAATTATGGAAAGAACGGGAATATTAAAAAAGTGAAGAGTAGGGGGGGAGTGCGAATGGAGGGGCAAGGGAAGTTCTGATTTCCGTTACTTTTCAATCGAGCAACTGACCTGCTAGTTTCGACGTTCGCCGTCATGTCACCGTAGCTAATCATCGCGTGGATTCTCGACAATCAGCTTCGTTCTTTTCAAATATTCAATTCGCCGAAGAGCTCGCGTGGTCGCCCGACTCTTTCTCCGGACGAACGATCTTTCCCGAACTCTTTCCTCAACGCACTTTTCTCCGAAACGCTATTCGTTTTATGTTTCGATCTCGTGTCTCGGCACTAACAACGGGTGTGTCCTTTCGTTTGTTTCGATCAACTTGGATCAAGCGCGAACGAAACGCCACGTGATTAAACCCTTTTTTATTTTTACTCTTCTTCTTTTGTTTGTTTTTTTTCGTTCAGCTTGTATCGAGCCGAACGATGAATTTTGGTTCGTTGTGTTTATTCGTACGTACGTAAACCGAAAGAAAGGAAAAAAATTAATCGAGCACGAATCGTCTACACGTACGCACGGTCGATCACGGACTACCTCGTTTCGTTAAAGGTGGCGGGCCCCTACGGTCGTCAAGCTTATATCGAATTTGGTGGGGGATAAAGAGGGGGAGCCAGGAGTAGGAGCAACCGAGTGACGAAGCGATGGAAAACGGTTGAAGTGGAGGGGCGCGAACGTAACGCCGACGCCCCGGGGATATCGGACGTTTCGCGTACTACGGTGGAGCGATATACATTTTTCTAGTAATAATAATAATAACAATAATAAACAATATTTCGAAATTGTTGTAAATAATATTAAAGTACGCATATATATGTACATATATACATACATATTTGTGTGTTTATACACACACTTCTTTTCCTTAAAAAAGGCAAAGAAAATTGACATTTCCGTGCTATAAGAAATAACAGAGAGAAACATTTTTTTCTCTATGCGTACTGATTGGGTTGAAGGAGAAGCTACGTCACGTGAGATACGCTTGCGAAAGATCGTCACATTTGAAGATTTCTCGACCGTTCGATTTTTATCGTCGTCATTATTGCATTTATGAATTCTGGGGAGTTCGAGTCCAAAAAAATAGATGTGTCTGTGAGAAAAAAGGATTTGAACGTTTGTGAGGTTATGTCGATTTTTTTGCCGCTTTTACGGCGCTAGTGGGAATAAGAAAGGATGGAATATCGAAAAAGAGATTTTAGCGTGGCTTCGGTGCGGGAACAGCCGAGGTCTCGTGACGGTCGGGCGTGTGTATCGTCGCGATGTTTTGCCGGCGAACGTCCGTGCGCACGCGCGCGTTCCATGCTTTTTTTCATGGCTCCCGGAACGATAGGATATGAAAACATCGATGCGAAATGGGAAAGAAATTTCTTCGAATTTATATAATTTCGATGATATTCCGACCGAGAATGTTTTTGATGCGTTAGTTTTTTAACTTATATGCGAAATAATTTTTAAAACGCATAAACAAAGAATTATACATTCGAGCGTGTATAATATATTCAGGAATTTTGGATTCGACCTCCGAAGCCACGGAAGCATAATTATACGCGAGTAGTGCGATTATCCGCCGCGGGCAGCGCCACGGTAATTTCCTGCGTCAGTGGAGCTCCGATCGTTCTCGAATCGTTATCGTGGGTCGGTACACGGTCTTTGGCCAAGGAATAGATAAATGTTTTTTTTTTTCTTCTCACCCCTACCATCCTGACGTGCCTGCTTCCTCTCTGAACCAAAACTCGTGTCTTCCGCAATCGTAATTTATTATCGTTTCGATCTTTATTTCATTTTTAATATTTAAAAAATATTTATATCATATCTGTTATGTTATGATTATTACTATTGTCATTGTTTATGTTTATGAATAAAATAACGACAAAAATTGTGTTAAACATGTTTGAGTACCGTACAATCCTATATAAAAAAAAATACAATGGAGGTTATACTCCAACGTCCGAAAACTATCGCTCTCTCTCTCGTGCCTTACCAAGTAGGATCATATAGTGGATTAAATTGTATTATTACAATAAATAATAAATATAAATAAATAAATAATATAAACTAAAAAAAACTAATACAAACTAAACAATAAATACAAATAAATAAATAACATAAACTAAAAAACAAATACAAATAAATAATTACTATAAAAAAGTACTAAATGATATAAACAATGTAATACATAACCTAACCTGTAAAACGTAATATTTCCTTTAAAAATAATAAAGTACTGTACATTTTCATCCAACAGTGTAACAATAATAATAAACTTTGGGCTTTTGCATATATCTCGTTCAAATTTATTTATCGAGTATATATCGATTACTAATTATGTACACATGCATGTACCGATCATATACAAAGGTAGATCTACGTAAGCCTACTTTAGTGGTAGCCTGTGACGGCGCGTGTGGGTAAAAAAAAAATTACGCGTGTGATCCTTTAGTTTACGGGCGATTGATGGCTATATATATATATATATACACAAAAGACCAATCCATACAAAGAAATACACGTATATGCCTTCAGTAACTATATCGAAGGAACACGCGAGATTTTTTACCCCCACTCGGTTAGTACGGGCTAGAATAGTCGTACCACCTAAGCGAAGCTCGCCATTGGCTCGGAGCGAAACACGCCAGCCGCAGTGAGGAGCACGAAGAGCTGCGCGGCCGCGCGCGCACTACCACCCCGTGCGGCGCTCGCGCGCTCACCATTGTAAATTAACGCTGCCGCGCGCGAGCCGAGGAACCCGAGAGGCACGGGTGTACAGGTGCCTTGCATCGCTTTGCCCGTCGACGCGAACAAACGACTCTGCGCTTTCCTTTTCTTTGTCGAACGGAAAGTGATCGGCTGGGGGGGGGGGGGGGGAGGTCCGGTATTAATTTCTGATACTTTTGTAGTATCTTGTTATTGATATCTGTATGGGGTGAGTTTGTTTGGGTTTGTTCGGTTTTGTTTGGGTTTGGTTGACTGCCTGGGCAGGAGGGGGGGAGGTTTCCATGGAAGAATGTCATCCGCGAAATGGGGAGTTGGGTGTGAAATTCCGAGTCGATTGATATAAATATGGTTCCCGGATCAACACCTGAATTGTTATGATTTTTGAACAGCTAATCAGGCGCGATGATGTATTTTTACACCGCGAAGACAAAACTACTATTTAATTCGCATGGAACTCTCAATTTTTAGGGAAAAATGTCGAAAAAATATTCTAGAATGATTTTTCGCATTTTCCCAGTCTAATTTTGCACTTTCGCAAAAAAATGGGGCATATTCGTAATCAGCGAACAATTTCTGATTAAATAGACCCTTTTAAAAAAATTTTGGATTTTTAATATTTTTATTAAATGGTCTATTTTGATGTAATTTGATCCCCTGAGCACGAATCTACCATTCATTTCTCCCAAAACCCAAAATGCTTATAGAAATTGACTCAGAATTTCAGGCAGAACTCTCCATTTCGCGGATGACATTCTTACGTGGGACACCCTGTATACCAGCCGCACGGACATTCACACATCCGTCAAAACGTACGGCAATGGAGTTGGGTGCACCTGCACCCGCGTCCCTAACAGTCCGTTTCCGAGGCATGCAAGTCGAACGTGAAAGATTTCCGTCATAACGATAAACTTAATTAAGAGAGATCATTTAGAGAGAAGTTTATTGTAGATTGCTTTAAATCTCGCTCGCTCAAGCCGATTTTTTGACGAAAAAAAGGTTTTTTCCGAGATCGCAAGAAATTTTGTCGCTCGGTTGACAACTTCACACTGTTGGATTTTCTCGAAGTCGAAATCGATCGAGATCGATATGGTCGATATTTTCGATATATTCTCTTATATCGTTATACATAAATTTTTTATTTCGTAAGTAATTGTTAATTGAAACAAATCATATTTTTTTCTTTTGATTAACAATAATTACCGAAATGCGTTGATAACTAATGATTTTGCTGTTTTGTGATTCTCACAGCGAGCGACCGCAGCGCCGGTGGCGACGAAGCGTACCAACGTCAGCTGTTGGATTTTCTCGAGGTCGAAATCGATCGAGATCGATATGGTCGATAATTTCGATACATTCTCTTATATCGTTACAAATAAATTTTTTATTTCGCAAGTAATTGTTAATTGAAACAAATCTTGTTTTTTTTATTTTGATTAACAATAATTACCGAAATGCGTTGATAACTACTGATTTTGCTGTTTTATGATTCTCGTAGCGAGCGACCGCAGCGCCGGTGGCGACGAAGCGTACTAACGTCAGCTACCGAAGAACGCTTACCACATTTCTAGTTTCTAAATCCCGATTTTCAACTGATCATAACCTCAAAATTTCCAACGTTTTTTCTCGCCAATTCAGATCGATCGTGATTACAGAAATATAAAAAGTTCCGTCCTATCTCCCGTGGGTGATAAGAGAAAAGAAAACGCTTGATAGATCTCGCAAATTGCTCGCGCAAAGTGCAAAGTTGCGCCGGCAGCGCGACCTTATCCTTATCGCTTTTGCACAATGCGGCCGATTACGAGACCGCTTTGGCAAGCGTTTTAGCGTTGCTTCACGTATTTTTTATGAAAACCTTGACGTTCACGACGGACCCCCTGCGAACGGCGATAACGAATGAAAAAATAAATGAAAAAAAAAAAAAAAAAACGACCGCGGGTCTCTGAACCGTATTACCATCCGCGGGCATTTTACTCTCATCAATATTTCATCGTATCGCGTGTGTCAACCGTCACATGAACGAACGTGTTGTTTTTCCCCCCCTTGTTTTTCTATTGCGGCCATTTTGTTATCCAAACGCGAGATTTAAAAAATCTCTATTTTTGTGTGTTTTTCGAATTGCACCCATATAAAAAAGGGTTTTGTAAAATTTATTAAATCAGTTTCATTGATTATTGATCGACATAACCTCACAAATCTTCGAACTCATTTTGCTTATGAACCGTCCTGTCTTTTTGGAAAAAGCGAGCATCGGGTTTCGTAAAATTGATAAAAGCAGAGTTTTATTGATTTTAGTGTCGGAGAAAATGATACATTTTCGAAAAATCTCGGATTAAGAATTTCAGTTACAATCGGACAAATATCGGAAGCAATTTTTTCTGGTATAAGTTTGTCACTGAAAAAGATCGCTGCGAACGGAATGTTAGGTTAGGTGCGGAAAGTGCGGTTATGTAATCACAGGAAAGGCTTCAATTCTGCACTGGTTGGTCGTTATAACTCGCCAGCGGTTCGAAATTTAGCAAATCATTAATTTTGATTCTCTACCTTTTATTAATATTATTAAATTTATTTAATTATTTATAGGCCTTATTAGCCTAATGTTATCACGATTCTAAACGTATATTCGTTTATAACTCGAAAACTGCGGAATCGATTGCGATGAATCTTTCATAGGAATCTTACGTCTGGAATAGCGTTTCGGCTAATGAGAATAAACTACGTACTTCAGTCGATTTGCAATGAATGGAAAGGAGCGAATCGAATTAAAAAAATTAACAAATGAAAGGCACGCGAATTCATGAGTGAACGAAGAAACAAAAATTTGTTATCAGGAATATCGATCATTTATTTTTTCATTTCCGTAAACGTTCTTTAAAGCCTTTTTTAGGTTCGAATGGTCGATAAAACAGAGTTGGTTAGAAAATCCAAACTTCTATTGACCAAAAAGCCAAAAATTCTGAATTCTAATATTACGAAACTATAAATTTCGTAAACTTCATGCCAGCAAAATTTTGCTGGCATGGTAGCAAAATTTTTACCTGCCGAGCGTACGCTCGGCAGGTACGCACAGATGGCGCCACCGAGACGATCGCTCTCTCGCGTCTGAAGCGCCCTAACGATGCCCCGAGCGCCATCTTACGGATCTTTTTTGCTTCTAAGCACCGAGTAAAAGGCGCTCACTTCGAAACTCCGAAACGTTGTTTCTTCGAGTTAAAATCATTGAAACGAACGAGATTCGATCAGTTCGATAGAAAAAAATGGCAAGCGGGCAACAGAGATATTATTTTATTGAAAGAATTGAAAATTGGGAAGAAAAATGCAATATCGTTGTTCGTTCTTGTAAAAAAAAAAAGAAAATATTTTCTTATCAATAAAAAGGCGTAAAAATCTCGACAACTAAAAAAATCAAAATAGTCATTTTTTCTTCCGAATCTCGATGTCGTCAGATCCAATCGAAACTTCAAAGTCGAACGTTTTTTGTTTTTCCACGAATAAGTAAAAAAACAAAAAAAAAACATGAAAATCAGATTGCAACGATACGAAAAATCGTTTTATAATTGATTCCGATGCAATCTCAATAACGAAACCCACTCGAAAAGTGATTATCTTCGAGACGTATAGAGATTTGTTTGGGTTTGTTTAAAATCAAATTAACGAACCCAAACAAACCCAAACAAATTTGATAAATTTCTGGGTTTGTTTGGGTTTTTTAAAAATCCAATTAACTAACCCAAACAAACCTAAACAAATTTGATAAATTCCTGGGTTTGTTTGGGTTTTTTAAAAATCCAATTAACTAACCCAAACAAACCCAAACAAATTTGATAAATTTCTGGGTTTGTTTGGGTTTGTTTAAAATCAAATTAAGGAACCCAAACAAACCCAAACAAATTTCGTAAACATTTACGAAATTTGTAATTCCCCTACTATTAAAATTCGGAATTTTGAGTCTTCTGGTAAATCAAAGTTCGTTTTTCCTACTCAGCCCCCACCACCCCTTGCCACTTACGCTCTTCTAATTTTTCCCACGCCATTGTAAACTCATACCGGAAACTTCCGAGGAAAAAAAATCAGCAATGATAATGGAAATCATTGGAAGTTTCACCACAATAGGGAAAAAAGAGAAATCATCGGTTAGTTCGCCCCCTCGAACACTTATACCCAACGTGATTGGCCAGTGATTTTTGGTTTATCGGACTCGACGTTTTCCCCGCGATCACGTGATCCCACGCTGCTTCCAGCGTGCGATTCCCTTTTCGTTATATCTCCATGTGTACTTTTTTTTCCACCGCCGATTTTTTTACACGATTTTTTTAACACATTTTTTTTCTTCTTTTTTTTAACATGATTTTTTTCTTCTTTTTTTTTAAACAATTTTTTTCTTCTTTTTTTTTAACATGATTTTTTTCTTCTTTTTTTAACACGATTTTTTTCTTCTTTTTTTTAACACGATTTTTTTCTTCTTTTTTTAACACGATTTTTTTCTTCTTTTTTTTAACACGATTTTTTTCTTTTTTTGTTTTAACACGATTTTTTTCTTCTTTTTTTTTAACACGATTTTTCTCTTCTTTTTTTTAACACGATTTTTTTTCTTCTTTTTTAACACGATTTTTTTTTTTTTTTCGTATCGGAAAAGACGAGCAAAAGTTTGCACGTATTTCCAATGACGCTTGTTTTAATCACAGCCTGGCAATAATTTTACGTCTATATACGTCTCCTTGCAGTGATTAATTAAAATTCGATGGATGCTGCAACCGAAATTGTTTTCGTTGCAATTGCAATTGTGCAATCGCGTTTGACCCGCCAGTCCGAAAATTCGAAATTCCCGACCGCGATAAACGTCTTGGGATGTATGGTGTTTTCTTATAAGATTTTCTCTACTTTCGTATTAATTGATTCTTATAAATTATTTCGAGTATTTATTTTAAGCAGTAACTCGATTACGAGTAATGCTTTTTTGTTTTTAGTTATTTTTGTTATATATTATGTTAGACGAGCATAAGCAAATTAAATATTATATTAATACTGTATATTAACTTAATTAACTTAAATTAATAATTTGATAAGTTGAACTATAATTGTATATTAATATTAACAATATATATATATATGTATAAGTGTTATATATAATAGTAAATTTATTATTTCATATATAATAAAAAGTAGAAAAACCTTATAAAGTTTTAGTAAAGTCTTTAAAGTTTAACTATTTAAAATTGAAATTAAATTAAATTAAAAATTAAATTTGAAGTAAAGTTTTATAAAGTTTTAGTAAAGTAAAGTAAAAAAAAAGTTTATAAATACCTATATATTGATATATAATAATTGATATAGATATTATAATTATAATAATATCATAAAATATGATTTTTTTTAATTTTAGACTAATATTTTATGTCAGAATAATATAAAACCCAAACAAACCTAAACAAACACACACATATATATACATATACAATAATAATAATAATAAATAAATAATAAGACGTAAAATAATAATAAATATTTTTTTTTTTTTTTTTTTTTATTGTTGTACCACCCCGTACACCCTTTCGGGTTTTTACGGCTTCCCACCTCGTTTTTCCTCCTGTTCCTTCCCCACCT